>JAYKAV010002890.1:650461-733868 GCA_035582835.1 Phoebastria nigripes | reverse complement strand
ACACTGCCGGCCAGCTTGGTGTCGTCTGCAAACTTACTGAGGGAGCACTCAATCCCCTCGTCCAGATCGTTAATAAAGATATTGAACRAGACYGKCCCCAAAACGGAGCCCTGGGGGACACCGCTCGTGACTGGCCACCAAGTGGACTTCGCTCCATTCACCACAACTCTCTGGGCCCGGCCGCCCAGCCAGTACCAGAAGGTACAGTTAGTTTTAAAACATGTTTTGACTGTCAAGAAGACAAGTGTCTAGGTTCGTGCATGCATCTGTCCTTCCAGCCTCCACCCTGGAAAGYGGGAAATTCTGTTCCTGTCATCAGATTTGTACCACACCAGCTGGCTCTCACCTCTGTGCGCAGCCCATATGCAACACGGCTCCCAGTGGAGCTTTAGGCTGCAGGGTCAATATCAGTTGCCTCTCCCCCAGCGCTCCTGCAACATCTCACTTCGCTCTGTTCCTGTCCCTCTGGCCACCTCCTTCTCCCTCCGCTGCCCRGAAGCTGGGGAGCACCTTGTAACTCTCGTTTGACAGGAGGAGGAAACTTTTCTTCAGAAAGGCAGGCAGGCAAGAGGTTGTTCCCAAGCGATAACAAGGTATGACGCACTATTTTGGTGAATGGAATTGCAAAGAGAAGGGATGGCAGAGGAGACCATTCAGGTGAAGAATACCAGGGAGGGATGACATGCCTTGCCTGGCTGGAAAGTACTTAATTTATTTGCAGATATACTGACATTACTATGGAAGGAACTAATGACTGCAAATAATATCAAGGAATGTGTTAAATACTGCCAGGTAGATAGAAACTGTGGGATCTCTGATCAACATATGGAAAGTATTAGTAATGATAGTGATGTCTTTTTATYGGAAAAATACTAGAATTTTACAAGAATTAGGAATTTAGCAATTGATTATTTAACCTTATTACTGCTATGGTGTCTAGGGGAAATAAATCCAAATAATCTGATGTATTTTGTTTGAATACGCAGGATACATCACACAGAATAACATTGACTAAGATAAAGAAGTGTAAAGGGTAAAACTTCTAGTTTAAAATTCAGTTTAAGAATGAGACAGAGTGAATAGGCATAACTGGTAACAACACTAGAAGGAAATAAGAAACGATTTCAAGGGTTAGTTTTGATAGCTCTTGTGTTAATATTGTAATTACTCTAACAATATAATTTACAAATTCTATAGGTTCTAACAATGCTGATTATTATCCTTATTTGATAAAATATACGAACTGAAAGAATAAAAATGAAGTGTGGGATTTAGCTTCTATTCAAATCAAGGTAAAGGCTCCAGGTGACTTTAAATGAAGCAAGAAATAGAAGCGTTTCACAACAGGTTACAACAAAACAAGGAAGAAACTCCAGACCTTTGAGATAAGCTCTGCTCCCCACTTGCCCCATTTATTTAGACAGGTACATTCTCGCTGAAGCTCTCTATTCTCTGTAAGTTGGCCGCAAACGTTCACCGAGTTTAGTGGGAGCAGAATCCAGTTCGGTTTCCCAGTCAAACACATGACCCTTTGTACTGTGTCCTGTGGCTGGGACTTGCAGGTACTATTGGAAAACACATAGAAAAAATGGGCGAATATATTGTCATCCATAATGGAGGGCCAAGACATAAAAGAAGCCTAAGCAGCTACCAAAGAACRCAATAAATCTGTAATTAGGACTATAGTCAGCAAAGAGGACAGCTTTTCAAAACTGTCGTGAGTCAGTGGTCCATTTTCTTTCACAGTTACATAAACCGTAGTGATTTAATCCCATGCAATCAAGTGGAAAACCTTTTTATATTTTAATTTTTTCCCCTGAGGGAGTGGTTAAAATTAAGCTGTTTTGGTGGGTGTCAAAGAATAACTGAAAAGTATACCACCTTATTTTTTCATAATCAAAATATGATGATGGTTATGATCACTAACTGGCAAAATTTCATATTTAATATTTGTTATGAGATGAAAAACTGTTTTATCCTAATTGATATTCCCATTTATATTCTGCAACTTTATTAGAACAAGGCTAACGTTCCCCAGCAATTTACTCGTTACCTAGAGCTCTCTTTCTTGTGCTTGGGGGAGCAATTGAGGGAGATTTTTTACGGTTGTGAAAGATTCCTTCCCTGAGTTCACACCTGTGATAACTGTATATAGGTTTCACTGTTTTTGTCAGTATTTACAAGGTTAAAGATGTTAAGCAAAATTCTAATTTATTTTTACATTTTTATCCTCATGCAGTTTTACTTTAAGTAAAAAACCAAGTTGTCTCTCAAGGAGGAGCTGTAAAGCTACTTGTGCTACTCATTGTGAGCATAGTAAAGGCCTTTTCTTCTTTAGGAACGGTACATCTTGCTCTCACTAACATACTTGTTGAATAAGTCATTTTCAGCTCAAGGAGAACAAGTGAAAGCAATTTAAGCTTAGCCAGCCACCCTATGGTAAAATCCACTCGTGTGGCTCAACTGTGATGAGGACTTAAATGATTACACCTGTTTCTGAATAGTTGTGAGACTTGGATCTCAGTTTGGACTTGTCTGTCTGAGACATTTAGGGTATGATTTTTTTTTTATTGGATGGATACTGCTGTGGCAAGCTGCAGAGGATTCTCGTCTCTTGCTACTTGCAAATTAATTTCTCTAGAGAAAGAATGCAGGGGAGGGTTGAACCTCAGAGGATTTGCACCAAAAAATAAACAGGAAAATCCTGAGCATTTTCTTCTTTGAGCTGAATGTAACCTTATTTCTTTTCAGAACAGTACAGAACAGCYGTGTAGTTAGGATCTGCTTTCACAAAAAAAGATTTTCTGTGTTTGCCCTCCTCTTGTGTTTGCAATAGACAATTTAATATAATCCCTAAATACAAGCATGTGAGGGTGGGAAAAACTAGTTTACAAGACCCTAATCATTATATATCAGAAATGAGTATATCTTCTAAAAGGAGATTTACTTTAGACATTAAAGGAAGAAAATACAGTGGGGAATGTATCTAATGTAATGATTAGAAAAGTTGACTAGTGATGTCAACCCAGTTTGAATCATTTTCAATTAAATAAGTATTGCAAATGCAGCACCCCACATATAAATAAAAAATAGTGGAGTCATTAGGTATTATTTCATCAGCTGTTTTGTAAGCAGTATTTTTCAAGGCTGTTTTACCACATGTGGTGAGGAATGAAATACAGGATTTGGCAAGAATATCTATATATAGAGATATAGCATATATCTCTATATATGGAGAGACAGCATTATCGATAATAGATAAGATTGGCACATTACATATCTTCCAAGAAAACGACAAAGGAAAACAGTCAAAAGTTTAAGCAAGAGAAATCCTGCCTGCATGAATGGAAAAACAAAACTCATACTGATGATGGTCAGGCACTGGATTAGGGGCCCAGAGAAGCTGTGGAATCTCCACCCTTGGGTATATTCAAAACTCAGCTAGACAAGGCCCTGAGCAGTTCCCTTGTACTTTAAAGTTTGCCCTGGATTGCACAGGGGGTTAGACTAGAAGCTTAAAAAGTCCTAATCTAGCAAAGTATGCCCTAGTGCCAAATATTAATTGTTACATTCTGAAGAATAGCTGAAAGTTTCTTASACGCACACTGCAATTTCTCACCCTATCCAAGAGGCTGAGAAGTTACATTAGATTATAAATAGAAAGAGTAACTTTTATAGTTGGAAATATATCCCTACCAAATTAAAAGCATAGCAAAGATAAGAGTGGCAAAAACTACTCAGGATGAATTAGTTCTGTCTTTACCTAAGTATTTGGATTAAGTCCAGTGTTTTGTTCCCAGATTAACAAGAATACAGACCCGAGGAAACATGAAACAGCATGTTAAATTTCAATATTTTTCTCTCTGTCTTTTCTAATACACAACTATGATTACAAAAGTCACATGAGAAGACATAACAACTACAGGCAAGAAAAATCATTTCCACCAGCTCTGAATATTTTAAAGTAAAGCAAAGCAAACCAGGAGGGAACACAAACAAGCSGTGTGTCAGTTACAGTGTCTTTTAGATCTTTCCACAGAAAGCTTTTACCATGGGCTCTCTCTGTGAGATCATGTCAGCTGTGCAGAAGCCCTCTTTTCGAGAGACCTACACCAAAGTGAATTATTTCCTAAACCATCTAAAACAGTGAAACTAAACTTCTCCCTTTGTTGAACATTGATAAATCCTGCTGCCGTGGTATAAGTAAGTTTTTAAGGGAATAACAATAGATGCTCTTGACTAAGGATGTAGCCATGCTTTAGTCCCTTATGTAACCCACAGTAAAGATTTGCTGCTTTTGTAGCTACAGGTGCTTAAAAATCAGCACAAGCAGCAAAATCTAGTTGAGAAACTGCATGGAATGTAACAAAATTCCTGTCAGGGTAAAGAATAGTATCAGAACAACAGGGGTTATTACTAGGATTACATTATAYGCGGCGGAATGGACCAACACAGGGGAAGGAGGAAAGAAATAAGTACCTGGAAGTTAAAGCAACATCATACAGAAAATTAATCTTGCTTTTTCTTATAGGCAGCTTCCATGTTTACAGCTACAGATGCAAAATGAAAGAAGGGAAAACTAAACCGAACCATTTCTAGCATACTTAATAGCCAACATGAAAACAGTCCACAAGTATTTCTGAATGTTTACATAAATAATAGATGAAGATGACAAAGCAAGCAACAAGAATAATTAATAGCACAATGAACTACTTTGAACAAAAACATCACCTGGAGTTTTGGTCCTCTCAGTTACTGTCATCACTAAAACAATTGAAATTATATTGATTTTAAAAAGCAATGCAAGGAAATGGTCTGCTGATCTCTGAATGAGGTATGATTTTTATTATTTTAAAAATTAAACCAAGTACATGGTAAATAAATCACTTGAGTTATTAGTCAAATAAATGGTAAAGTTAAGCTTTAAAGCATAAGCTTTTCCAACAAAGAATTGTTCTAACATTCTAGACCTTCCTGTATTGACTGCAGTGCATAATCTTGCCAATAGATCTTGCTACTCTTCATCTCTCCGCCCATCATTAAAAGTGCCACAATGAAAAAACCCCATGGAATTATCTAAATAAATATTATACACATGGCTGAATTCCTGCAAGACTAGGCCAATAGTACAAGCTTGAGTAATGAGGTAGAAGAGTCCCTTCTTTAAGAGGAATACAAACAGTAGTATGTATTTGAGCTCAGTTCATTAAGTGGACAAGAGCCACCACTTGACTGTAGCTATTTCCGAAGATGCTCATCGAAACTCTCTGGAACCAGACTGGGGTGACAGGATCCTCTTGGGGATGATTCAGCTCCGTTTAAGCACAGCACCCTGGAGGTGCTAACTCCTCTCACTTGGCCACACAGGGAGCTTAGACAACTAACTTAGATGTAGAAATCCACCTTGCAGATATCTGAAATCAAGCGAGATTGTCTTTGCTGGCCACAGCTACTAAATGAGCAGTGAGAATATCTGTTTACATCCTATTCTGGAACTGGGAATAAGTTTTTTGCCCATGCATATGTAAGATTGTTCTTATAAAAGTAAGGTACTTCCCTCTCCTGTGGTAACCTGCTACATGACCTGCATTAGGCAAGCATTCCTGGGAGACACTTCTACTACCAGCTAACCCCATGATTGCTTTATTTTTGATTGAAAACTGGCTGTTGTTATTGATACCTGACACAGTGTGACTTACGCCTGGTAGCCCACAGACAAAAAATAAGGAAAGCATTAATATAAAGTTTAGCACCTGAGTCATTGACAGCATCCAAGACATCACTCTTCAAAAGTGTTAAGAACCAGCTAAATGCTGCTTAAGGCTCTGAGTGTATTAATTCTTTTACTCCCACCACGCAGAGTCCTATCAGTCATTCAGTATTGTGCCCACTGCTCCCATTTCCAACCAGACATTAAGGAAAAGCATGAAACAAAACATCAGAAGAAACGAAACCAGCCAATATCAAATGTCTCCAATTTTTGCTTTCCTGCTAAACTGCCGTATTCCCCTCCCCAAGTTATCTATTTGCTGATGCACGGGTGAATCGCACTGCAGAGCTGATGAGGATTTAAAGACAAAAAGTCTTGATACAGCATTCTGTGTAGTTTCTCTCATACACTTTGCAAGCAGCTGGAAAGGACTGACCAGAGTGTTTATGCATGACTGGTAAAGTACTTTCATGTCAGTGTGTGTTACAATGTTTGCATAAACATTTTTCTCTTAAAATATAAGAAGCTGAACCCCTCTCCAGCATGAGCACCTTAAGGACATTTGTGTTTGCACATGTATTTTCGATGGTGTATTTCACAAGATCATTAGCAGGCACTGCACAAAAACAATTTATGAACTTAATATGAAATTCATCTTCAGTAATTAAATTCATGACTACAAGTTTAATTCTCTTTTGGAACTAGATGTATATTAGTTCTGTTCGAATTGGATAAATGTTTCAACAGCAACAATATTGCATGGTATTTTCATTTTGTCCTTTAGGATACAAAAATGCTGTTTACATTTTGAGTTAATTCCTGTCATTGGATGTAGAATACAGGACAGTATCCTGTAAGTTGTTACCATAAAAGTGACTTCTCAGTGTAGATTATAGCACAGTTGCACTCATTTCATGCTTTGCTAGAACAATAGTTCAGATAATAGCACATGCAACTAGGAAGAGATGACTTTTTTTTAGTATCCAGTTGATTTAGAGATACTGCAGATGGATTAAATTGTTTTAGACTTATACCAAAATAATAAAGTAGCTTTCATGAATTCCAGTATTATAAAAATTCCAGTTGTACCTTCTGATGTTAATTAGACACAATCAATTAAATGCATCTTTGTAATTACATCTAAAATTAGCTCAGACCCTGCAGGGAGTCTTGTAAATTTGTTGTCATGTCAAGCTGACAACATCTACAGCATTCAAAATTTCACTCAAATCTTCTGTGACTTTTCTAGGAAAGTAATATTTCAGCACAAGTGCAGAATGGAATCAATAAGAACATCTGCAGAACTTCCGTTCTCAAGTTCTTCATCTATATAAAGAATTATTTCTAAAAAATTATTTCAGAAAATCAAGCAGACAGGATATTTGCTACTGCCAATAACTCTGCAATAGAGCCAATTTTAAGCTAAGGGATACCTACTGGAGACCAGTATACTGTAATAATATTACAATTCTGTCTATCTGCAATGTTTGGAAGGAACACAAGCATCATTAGAAATCAATTGAGACTACTCCTATCACTTGGCAAGAGAAAAGAGCACAATTTTGAATAGACCATGTTACGCTTTGTTCAATTCACCCATGAACTTTGTTTTCCAGTCTTCAGGTGCAGACTGCCAGCACAGTAGGAAAAAGCATTAAAAAAGAGCTTTCTTACTTTAAGCAATAATTCCACAGTCATTCAYACATGAATAAACATGAGCAGGTAAATAGAATCTGCAACAGCAGCCTCAACCTTCAGAAACAGATAAAATGTGTGTGCAAACAGGAGAGCTGCTAAGTCATTTTATTATTATTCATTTACATTACAGAATTTTTTGCTTAGTGACTAATACCTAGGCTAACTCTATTATTGAAATGCACGCAGCATTTTAATAACTGTTTACACCTGTAGATTCAAGATAGCCAGACATATTCTCTTGGGACAAAATATAAATCTGACTTCAGTGAGACAACTTTCTCTCCCTGAGCTTTCTTTCATTTTCTAATGGAGATGAATAGTGATGAATTATTGAAGTCTTCATCAGAAATTATATTAACAACACTGTGGTATATTAAAGGAGGAGAACAAAATAGAAAGAATTTAATCTCGATTTTGACATTGATTTCCTGAGGAAATTGCAAAATTTGTATCTACGTTATAAAGGAAGAAAGAGGGAACAGTTACATATATCTGATAAATGGTATCATGAAGCGCTCTGTACATGCAAAGCACAAATAGCCTCTGGCATTACTGGAAATCAAATGCAGAGATCCTGGTTTCTCCTCCCTTTTTCACTGTACTATCTAGTTTTGTAGCAGTACCTTGCAGATGGGTTTCATATTCCAGGCATGACTGCATATAGCTGTTAGAAATTAATTGTAGTATACATTTTATAGGAGGTAATGGAAAGGGGAGAGGGGGAAGATAAGCTATTTAGAGATCATACCCATGATCAACATTTGTGTGACAAATGTTCATCTGAGTTATCTAATTCCCTCCACCAAGTTCCTTTGAGAAATATATCTTTACTTCATATAAACATATGCAAGGCAGTTTGAAATGAAACACTTTCCTGTTCCTATGCAGAGAAATGAAAACGAGAAAAAGCTTCCTGATTCAAAACTAGCAAGTGCTCTCAACGTTGCAAAGAAATCAAGTTTAAAAGAAATGTAATACCTGGAGTATCGACAATACTGTGAAGGTGTAGGTGGTAAGCAACTTTCCTAATAGGAAGAAAAATAGAAATCAATACAGCAGAAATCAAAGTCAGATTTCTTCAAAAATTAGCTGGAAAGCTGCTAGGTGTCTGTATGTGCTTTATTACTTTGCCACTTAGGACGCTGGATGTCTAATAAATATACTGAATTAAGAGTCCATAAAAGTATTTATCTGTATTTTAGAAGATGCCAACCCTCAGAGGCTTTAGACAGAAATTTTACTGGCAGCTTTCCAGAATCTTGACATATATGAATAAAGTCAAACCAAAGGAAAAAAAGCAACAGCTGAGCTTTCTGTTACTGGTGTTTCCAAGACAGAGCAGTTTAATGATTTGTCATTGAATATAACCTTGCAAAATGTCAGCAAGAGCAGAGATGACTTCATGCGCTAGCAGTCCCATAATTCTGTTTTAACTCCCCCCTCGCTAAAGCTCACATCTCCATGGTGTCTCCTCTTTTAGTGCTCTCTCAGGACCCCACAGCCCTGATCTAAGGGGCTGCAGTCATAGACATGTCAGAACATAAGTACACCAACAGCTGTGTCAAAGATCACTGAAACTACAGTGAATATTCTCATTACATTTGTTACAGTTCAGAGCGCTGAGTCCACCCCCTTAGAAATCCGTATCAGGGGAAAGACTTAGCTTGCATAGTGATAGCCTCACCCAACATCCAACTATTCTGACAGCGGGCAACAGCAAATGCCTAAGAAAGATTATAAGAAAGCAAACGTATTTATTCTTCCCCATGTAGTCATCTGGTCACAAGTGATCTGTGGTGGAAGAAATTCTGGTGTTGGAGGTAATATCTTTGTGATTAACAGCTCTTGATAACAGGTGAACAGCTCTTTTTCATCTATGAAGCTTTCTAGTTGCTTTTCTGCATCCATGTAAACATTGGCCTTTGCAACACATTGTGGCAGAGCTCCCCAGTTTCACTATACAAGGCACAAAGAAAAATCTCCGCCCTTTTTTAATATACCTCTTTATAATTTCATTTTATAGCCCTGATTTCTTGAAATAGAAACTAATACTTGAATGACAAATCCTAAAATAATCATTCCCTCTTCATCTTTTCCATGCATTCCTATCACCCTTCCCTTCTGTCCCCCCTTTTCCAGCCAGAAAATTCCTAGCCTTTTGCTCTTCCTTTCACTCCCTCGGTGCTTGAATGGTCTTTGTATCCCAGACACATGCAGTGAGGAGGTCCTATCTGTATTCCAGCGTAGGATCCTTAGTTTAGGTGGCGAACTCAGAGGAAGTCAGGCACAACTTCACTAGCACCCTATTTCCTTTTGTTGGAGGTATACCTAGATGTGTAACTGTTGATGGCTTGCTCAAATAAATGTTTTCTGATTAATCAAACACTAGGCCTGCAGGCAGCTTCAGGGCTTGACAGTGAGTATCTTTACCTGCCATACAGTGTAAATGGTAACTTTTCAGCACAGACAGAACTAACATTAATGAGCATCAGATGACCATCTAGCGACAATGCTGCTTGTTAACTTGTTGTGATTGTTCATTTTGTGGAGTTATCATCCTCTGAGACCGGTGGTGAAGGAAATTGCTTGAAATGATGTTTGCTCCTAAGTACAAAGGAACTAGGCAGTCCTTATTTGCCCTCTTGCATATTCAGCTCTTCCCTCTGCTCCATCCTTTTGCAAACCAGCACGCGAGCTTCCCTGCAGGAGCAGAGCATGCACGGTATAGTCCACGCTGAGGAATCCACTCTCACGGACTCAGCAGGACCTACCTCCTAGGTCATTCAAAAGGGGCATGCAAAAGCAGCTACCCTAGCAGTGAGAAAGGAAAGAGTCTGACAACTAATGGAAATAATCACTTCCTCTAACAGTTCAGCTTTTGCCAGCCTAAGTGTGTTTTCTTATCACGAGCAATTTTCTATGAAAAATACAACTCACAGTGAATATTCTTTACTATTGGCTGGATTGAAAACCTGCAGACAGAATGTACCTACCACATTCAGGTGGATCTCTCAGTTGTCTGACCAGAGCGGCTTGGCCTTGAAAAATCAATTGGGTCTGGAGAGGTTTTATTCCAATCTCCCCATGGATCTTTAATGGACACTTGAGAGCTCTTTAGGTTTTAGACACGGTTGGAGAAACATTTCTCCTCCTTTCCACTACCGCCCAATCTTTGTTTCCATTTGAATTACCTGACTGGAGAGATTTATTTTTGCAGTGTTTTGAAGGATTAGAATATCACAATCTCTACTCCAGTACACAGCAGTAAGGAGATGGTGGGAGTGTGGAATGCCAGATCAGACTAGTGATTACTCTAAACCACTGTCCTTTCTCTGATTAACATCAGATTTTCACCTTTCTGTGTGAAACCTTCCCTGCCTGCCGAGAAAGTTTTTTCTTTATCCACTAACTAGAAAGTGATGTATACCCTAATCAAATGCTACCTACAGTAAACAAAGAATATTTTCACCCTGAACTCTTTTAGCCCTTCCACTACTGCACTGATTTTTAAACACGTGTTTTTGTATGTTTGGCAGTACTATTCCAGAGGCAGATTTAGGGTAGACCATGTTCTTAGCATACCAGACACCAGAATTTAGGGTTCCCTTGAAATTTCTCCAATTGTCCAAAACTTGAACTCGATCTACATATCTTCATTTTCCATACACACTCTTAACTCTAGATTTCAATTAAATTTAATTGAAGAGTAGGTTTTTCTGAGGATTGTTTAAGTAATCCTACCACTAAGCTATTAAAAATGAATCTCCTATTCAAATAAATGCTAACCTCATAGTAAGAAACAGTAAAATTTATCTCTTAAACCAAAAGTATACTGAGGCAATCACTGTTTCAGCAACACATTTCTTTTCAGGAAATTCAGTTTGATTATTTATCATTGAAAATACGGCAGACCACAGCCAGTTCTGTTTGACCACCCCAATAAAAACTTTTCATTCTTTCCATTTCAAAAAGAAACAGAAGCTTTGCAAACACCCAACACAGTTCAGGCTAAGGAATTTGAGAACACACACGGGCATGAAATTTTAGTCTAGAACTTACAGTCTATCCGTTTGCCCCACTGAGTGCCCCATTTCTATCAGACAAGTCCCCACTAACTGTTCAGTTCAGCTCACTTCATAGTTTAGCTCCGTTCATTTTTGTAAATGAAGATCATATTCTATTAAGAAACCAAGAGGACAAGTTGCTGGTAAGATCACAAATCTGATTTTAATATGTCACAACATTTCAGGAAGGACCACAAGAGTTAACCTAAAAGTTTACCAACTTTATTTTCTTTCCTGAAAGTCCTGGGACATAATGCCACAAGCTTTTCTCTGTAGCAATGCAGATGGACTTGATGAAAAATAAACCTATGAAGTACAACAAAGTAAGGATTGTCTGTGAAATAATTCTGCCAAAGATTAAAGGACAGTTGTGCTCTACTGTAGGACTAAAAAGAAATTAGGTTTCCTGGGAAATGGTCTACATCAGATGCATCTAAATTTATCTGGAAAGCAGAATGTTCTCTGCATGATGAGAATTCATAGGCATTCATCAGATCTATGCTATTTTATTCAAAATAAAGCGCACTATTCCTCAAGTAGTATCAAGGCCGTATAGATGAGCAGCTTTTTTCTAAGTCCAACAATTTCTAGAGCTAGTTCCTGTACATAACTCTATGTCAATTTTTAAGAGGTCAGGAACATAGGCAAATGGAAACTTGCAAGGAAAGGATAGGCGACGTGTCAGAATAATATATATTTTTATTGCCCAAAAGTGCATATTAAAGCAAAGTTATCTTTGTTTATTTACAGTCTCATTCTTCCCAGAAAATGCCTTCCTTTTACAAGAGACCATTTAGTGAAAAACAGGTCTCTCATTGTCCTATGGACCACATGGACTCAGTGACCACATCTATGAGCCCTGCTGATATTTCTTGGGTGGTAAAGGGGAAGATTTGCAACGGTGAGGGTCACTTAACAGATTTAAATAAAGTAACAGCGTTAGGTTTAAAAAGATTCAGTGAGAAAATGGGACCAACCATAAAATGTCAGATGAAAGATCTGTCTAGTTCAATATGCTGTACTCAGTAACGGCCAATAGAGGATTCCTAGGGAAAAGTATAAAGAAAATGAGAGAAACATATTTCCCAAGAATTGCCTCCCAGGTTTCAGCTCTTTGTTCTGAAATTTCCTGAACCACAGTTGGCATCTTTTTTTAATAGCCCTAGATCATTTTTTCTTCTATCCAATCAGTTTTGAACACCAGCAAACTTTTAGCATCTGCAACAGCCTGTGGCAAGGAATTACATAGCTTAGCTCTGTATTTTGTTGGGTTTTTTTACTTTGTTTATTTTCAACCTGCCATAGGCAGAAGCTATGGAGAACAGTCCTGACAGCTTAATTTATTTTTTTTCCAAAATTCTTAAACTTCACTCCTATTTTATGCACTCTTGAATTCACTGAACAGATTATTTTAGAGTCTTTGAACCTAACTTATCTAATATAACAGATATTGAGTTAATCTGTTGCCTCAGACAAGGAAAATCCTCTCAATAGATTAATTACTTTGACATTTCTGTCATTTGTGCAAAACTTTAATTATCTGAAACTATTCAGTAACCCCCATTATATCTATATTATTGAAGTTCAACTGTAATTAGCTGTTGCTCTAACAACAASATTGGTTGGAGCAATTAGAGCAGTCCTTTTTGGTTTTGATCTTTACCACTGTTAAACCTTTCCCAACAGCTAGCAGTATTGGCTTTTGACAATTCTTTCCTGGAAGAATGGAGAAAGTCAGCTAATTATTTTCATTGTTACTATTTGACTTTTTTTTTTCTTTTTCTCCCAAATCTACATTCAACTTCTAAACATTTCTGGGAAAACTTGTTCCTTTAATCAAGTGAATTAGTTACACATACCTCCCAGGGAGTTGTTTTCCTCTAATTTAAAATTTGTTTATACAGCTGCGTAACATTATGCTGGTTATTAAGTCTATCACCATGTTTCACAATCTCAGGAAATAGGTGTAGGTGATTCATATAGTAGTAGTGCTGCCGTGATAATCTAGAGATAAGTGAGGCAAGAGTGTATTTTTAATATAAAATACACCTCTCCCTGCAAATCTTACCTTGGTAAGATAGCCCTATTACTAATATACAGCACACAATACAGATGCAAACTGTGCATGCTGGGATCAGCAATTTGGTTTGGGGAATGAGGGGAATCACAGTAGGAAATTGGAATAAAGAATTCAGGAAAATAAAAACTGTTCCTGAAGAACCAGATAAGACATTTTCAGGGACTAGTGATTCCAGTAGGTGGCAGATGGATGCACACAAGACTAGTGAGTTAGGCCTAATGCATCTTGGCCTGCCAAAACCTTTGAGGAAAAAAGCTAAGTCTTAAATAAATGATTGTAATAATGGCTGTGCAAAAAATCAATAATCCAGGCCTTTTTTCAGGCTTTTTTACTGCAGTTAAGACTAAAGCTGTACTCTGTTGGGGGAAACTTCTATATCACTGCAGTCTCACTGGTCTCAGTTCTTGAAGGAAAGATCCCTGCAGATGACTAAGTGCAGGGTTAAAAGCATTGTTATTTAGTGTACTGCACAGTTCTAAAAGATGGAGAAGAGGAGAACAACAGCATTCCATCTGAAAGAACATAAAAACAAGAAACGCAGTACCTGAAAATGGTATATGCAAGAAGATCTAGAAATGAGATGAAGGCGCATTTGACTCTGTAACAGTGATACATCTAAATTTTAAATTTATCTATCCATCTCCGATCCCAGAGTCTTTGAAATTCCTAAGCTTTGCTATTTCTCTGATAATAAATTACTCTAAGCTGTCACATCATTGCCATATAAAGAAGGGTTCCCTACCTTAGATGCTTTTCATGGCAAGTCAACTTTGAATGGGTTCTCTTTGAGGCCACATCATAAGCACATTGTTTTCTACCATATTTCTGTCACCCTAGATCTCCTTCATTATAACTGCTTTTCGTGTGAGTCTCTTCCCACTAGCATATATGAGTTTTTATAAGGCATTGGTGAGATCCTCCCCAGCTATATAATTTGCCTCTTCTTTTTTTTTTGCTGATGTTCACCTTATTATTTTCTCATATTGTAACTTCGTACTTCTTAAAATTACCATTTTATTATCTGCTTCAACCACTGCAAGGATCTCTCTCTCATTTCAGTACTACCCTCAGATTTCATTAAATTATTATCAATACCCTCTCTGAGTGCTTAAACAAGGAGACATTTAATAAAACTTTTCTTAATACCAATTTCCAGACAGATTGCTGTTATTCATTGCCTATTACGTTCACTGTTCTGGCTAGCTTAAGATATATTACTGTAACCCTATTCAAGCTCGTTCATACTCACTTTCAGCTAAGATTTTATTGGAAATTCAATCAAATTCCAAGCAGTTTATATTTTTGTGTCACTACCTTCTCTCACCCTTTTATATTTCTATCAAGAAATATAAGAAATATTTCTGTATCAGAAATAGTGTGGCCAGCAGGAGTAGGGAGGTGATCGTGCCCCTGTACTCAGTGCTGGTGAGGCCGCACCTCGAATACTGTGTTCAGTTTTGGGCCCCTCACTACAAGAAGGACATTGAGGTGCTGGAGCGTGTCCAGAGACGGGCAACGAAGCTGGTGAAGGGTCTGGAGAGCAAGTCTTATGAAGAGCGGGTGAGGGAACTGGGACTGTTTAGTCTGGAGAAGAGGAGGCTGAGGGGAGACCTTATCACGCTCTACAACTACCTGAAAGGAGGTTGCAGCGAGGTGGGTGTTGGTCTCTTCTGCCAAGCAACTAGCGATAGGACGAGAGGAAATGGCCTCAAGTTGTGCCAGGGGAGGTTTAGATTGGACATTAGAAAAAATTTCTTTACTGAAGGAGTGGTTAAACATTGGAACAGGCTGCCCAGGGAAGTGGTGTAGTCCCCATCCCTGGAAGTATTTAAAAGACGTGTAGATGTGGTGGTTAGGGACATGGTTTAGTGGGCATGGTGGTGTTGGGTTGATGGTTGGACTTGATGATTCCAACCTTAATGATTCTATGATTCTACGATTCTATAAGAAACAAACAAATTTTGATTGGCAAGATATGATCCTATTTACAAAAAGAAGATGCATAACAATCGTTATTTTCTAGTTTACAGAGGCACTATTAGACATATCCATTAACATTTTTCACATGCTCAAACACAGTGAAAATCAGTATCACTGAAAAGTCTTTCAGAAGGTAATGCATCATTCCTGTCATTCCCATCTAGACTTTGAAAGGTCTTGCCTGACCCTAAAGGTTAGACCAACTTAACTAAAATCAGCCTTAAAGTTGACTTAGTTGAATTAATATATATTAATGGCAAACAGCCTTAAGTATCAATTGCAAATAAATTGCAATTTAACATTTATCACCTAACAAGCAACCTGATACAGAACAGATTTGAACCACAGTAGGTGTCTCACATGGCTTTGAACCCATTTCATTACAATACTTTAAAATTCAGTTGTAGTTGTAATAAAGTTATCAGCTACTCTTTCTCCTTTCTCATCTCTGTAGTACATAATTAAATATCTAGGCTTTCCCTTCCTATCTTAGGATCAATCATCTGGTTCTCCCACTCACACACAAGCTATCTGATGTTCATCCATCCGAGTTCTCATCTTTCCTGGCAGTTTGATTCAGCCAGACTGTTTAGTGGAGGGGAACCCAGTGACAACTCATAAACCAGCTTTTTGCCATACCAGGTTTGATCCCATATACCAGATTTCTCTCTCTTCCAAAACCTGGTTTCTTCATTTGTACATCATCATATAAAATCTCTTGCTACCCTCAGAGTGGATCTTCCCACAGAGGAGGATTATCTACAGGGAATTTTGTGAAAACGCAGCCATTCACTTGTTTCAATAGTACACTCTCCCACTATCAATGGACTGTAATAATTGCCTGGATCATAGAATCATAGAATAGTTTGGGTCAGAAGGAACCTTTAAAGGTCATCTAGTCCAACCCCCCTGCCACGGGCAGGGACATCTTCAACTAGATCAGGTTGCTCAGAGCCTCGTCCAACCTGACCGTGAATGTTTCCAGCAATGGGGCATCTACCACCTCTCTGGGCAACCTGTGCCAGTGTTTCACCACCCTCAGCGTAAAAAATTTCTTCCTTACATCTAGTCTAAATCTACCCTCTTGTAGTTTAAAACCATTCCCCCTTGTCCTGTCACAACAGGCCCTGCTAAAAAGTCTGTCCCCATCTTTCTTATAAGCCCCCTTTAAGTACTAAAAGGCTGCAATAAGGTCTCCCCGAAGCCTTCTCTAGTCCAGGCTGAACAACCCCAACTCTCTCAGCCTTTCCTCATAGGAGAGGTGTTCCATCCCCCTGATCATTTTCGTGGCCCTCCTCTGGACCCGCTCCAACAGGTCCATGTCTTTCCTGTGCTGAGGGCTCCAGAGCTGGATGCAGTACTGCAGGTGGGGTCTCACCAGAGCAGAGTAGAGGGGCAGAATCACCTCCCTCGACCTGCTGGCCACACTTCTTTTGATGCAGCCCACGATATGGTTGGCCTTCTGGGCTGCGAGGGCACATTGCCGGCTCGTGTCCAGCTTTTCATCCACCAGTCCCCCCAAGTCCTTCTCGGCAGGGCTGCTCTCAATCCCTTCATCCCTCAGCCTGTGTTGATACCGGGGGTTGCCCCGACCCAGGGGCAGGACCTTGCACTTGGCCTTGTTGAACCTCATGAGGTTCACATGGGCCCACTTCTCGAGCTTGTCCAGGTCCCTCTGCATGGCATCCCGTCCCTCAGGCGTGTCGACCGCACCACTCAGCTTTGTGTCTTCTGCAAACTTGCTGAGGATGCACTCAGTCCCACTGTCTATGTCATTGATGAAGATATTAAACAGTACTGGTCCCAATACAGACCCCTGCAGGACACCACTTGTCACTGATCTCCATCTGGACATTGAGCTGTTGACCACTACCCTCTGGATGTGACCATCCAATCAATTCCTCATCCACCGGACAGTCCATCCATCAAATCTGTATCTCTCCAGTTTAGAGAGAAGGATGTTGTGGGGGACCGTGTCAAAGGCCTTACAGAGGTCCAGATAGACAACATCTGTAGCCCTTCCCATGTCCACTGATGTAGTCACTCCATCACAGAAGGCCACTAGATTGGTCAGGCAGGACTTGCCCTTCGTGAAGCCATGCTGGCTGTCTCGATGGCCGTTTCTACACTGTAAAATATTTTGATAGCCAACTATATGAACAACAAACTTTGTTGTTTTATTCCTGTTGTTTTCACCAGCAGTTTTCACCAGCAGCTGGACTGGATGGCCTTCGGACATCCCTCCAACTGACATTTCTATGACTCCAAGAATGTCACCTTCGAAGCGAAACATAGAAGTTATATTAAAATTGCAAGTCAAAATATACAACTGAGAAAGATTCACCTTTAATTCAACCTGCATAATGATGACCATTATGCAGGCTTAACCATCCAGCATCAGTTTCCTCTTTCCTTTTAAAGAACAGGTAAAAGACAGACCTTTCAGCTATGAAAATTTATTACACATAAAGTCAGTACAAGTAACCAGGTTACTGATACAGCTGTCGTTACGTCAGTGTTCCTCAGGTCCCCTCAGAGCATCAAGCTGAGGATTCAGCGTCTGAAAAAAAAATCGTGGGGATTCGGGTCATCACAGCGATGAGGTTGGGACAGTGATTGCAGACCATTTCAGTTAGGCTTCAACCCTTATCTCTAACCCTACACCCTTACCCTAGTCCCCTACTCTAATTCTTTTCACTAGTCCCTAAAGCAAGCCCCTACCTTGAAACCCCTAAACCCTATCCCCTTGCACTAACCTCCTAGCCCTCACCCCCTCCYGTAACTCTAACCCTAACCTGTTTGGCCTTTGGGAGGCAGAAGTAGTGCAGGGGTTTTGAGATCGTAGAGCAAAGGAGAAATCCCTGCTGCCCAAATTAATTCCTAGCAACAGGGCATACCATTTTTATGCAAAATGGCCTTATTCTCATTGGATGTGTGAACAAACATGGTGTAGGTTTCAGGCCACGTCTTCCCAATGTCAGTGAAAGACTTCTCTTACATTGCAGTGAGAGTGGGATCCCAACACTTAATCTCTCAAAATGAAGTGAATGTGTCCAGTTCCCTTAGCTTTCCATCTGTCACATGTGATTACATTTTCTCTACTTATTCAATGTTGATGGAAAAGAAGGCATGACTGATTTCAGTGTTGTTTCAGTGATTACACTGCAGAAAAAGTGATACGTTTGGGAAATAGCTGCTAATCCCACTGTGATACATGCAGCTTGCAGTCATGGGTTAACACAGTTGGATGTGGATGAAGTGGTCTATACAGTAATTTTATACATTAAATTTATACAGGATTTTTTTTTAATCTGTATTTAGGCTATATATGATCTGACTTGTGATATGAAATGGTTATAAAGCACTACTTGTTCTTTCCAAACCCATGCATCTACTTCAGTGCTGAAAATATTCCTTTCCCCTTGAAAGGGACTTGAACTTCAAAGCATAATTTCAAAATATAACTAACTTAATGGACAATGGTCTTATCTTAACGTGGCAAGCTACCTAAGTGGAGAAGTAGCCCAGTCATGGGAGATCTGCCAACAGGTCATCAAGAGTCCTTCTCATGGGACACTGATATTCTTGTTATTTAAAGTAATATGCAAGCTTTTCTTCACTTTATCTTAAAGAAAGTCCTTGGATCATTAATCTAAGCAGAATTTCTGATACTGCTTTTGTAACTCTAAGTATCTGTTTTTTCAGTGGCWACAACTCTAAAAGACAAGAAAAGTCCAAAGACACATTTAGGAGATACAGGTCTGGGTTGCAAAGAGGCTTAAGGAAGATTTAATGTGTAGGAGTCCAAGTTAGAAACTCCTGGCTAAAGCTGTAGATTTACTCTGTGACTTTGGATAAGTCAGTAAACAATCAGATATATGGAAGACCCTTTGCAAATGAGAGCTAGCTCATAAAAATATTCCAAAAATAGCAACGACTGTGTCATGTAGATAGGATGCTATATAGGCACCATACTCATAGAAAGTAAGAATTTTATTAAACATGTAAAACTTACCTGAAAATATACTTTGTCTCAAGACACAATGTGATCTAGACAGTGACTTGGCCTATTTAATCAGAAAAGTTTGTGCTTTGACATATTGCAAAGGCTTTCTGCAATACAAAAGACAGCTAATGTTCAATAACCACATAGTTTCTATGTATGATTCAGAAGAATAAGAATAGGAACTTTTTCTTAAACTGTAAGGAATCTAATAGAGTGGATATTATCAGTGTGTGTCACCTAAAGAAATATCAGACCCAGGCATGACAACGAACAGGTTGTTTAATGAATGAAAATTCTACTTTCTATTGACATTCAGTTAGTAAATATAAAGAGAAAATGGGCAAGGAGGATGGAAAGAGAGTAAGAAAATACAGAAGTAATGCCTCCAGAAAGAAATCTTAGAATTCTAGGCCAGGCACAATTTATAGATACAGGCCAGATATAAATTAGAGATATGTCATTGATAGTAGTGGAGATGCTTTGACATAAAATACCCGAGGATCTCATTAAAAAAAAAAAAAAAAAAAAGAAGTCACAAATTTCCAGATTTATCCCAGCAGTATCTCACAAAATTCCCTTTTTTTCTGTGAAGATTAGTCTCAAAAAGACACTTTAGGAAGATACTTATTTTAAAGGAGGAATAAATACAAAGATAAATAAGTCTAAGAAATTCTCTAGTCACTGTATTCATGCTGCAAGAGCCAGGGGTAAAATTAATAAATAGGGCTGTATAACAACCAGATGGTTCTGCAGAAGAAAAACAAATCATTGCAATCTCTAGAGGACTAAGACACCAAATAATTACTTCAATACATTAGTTAAACTAATGAGTTGTAAATGTGTCCTCCCCTCTTGCCTCACTTTTTTGATACATGCACCATTTCATCCCTACTCAGAAATTCCACCAAATCCTCCTGTTAACCAGGGAAGAGTCCTAAAGAGAAAACTGCAGCAGCACAGCACTATTTCTGCCGTCATAACACTTCAGTTCCCTACACCTACTCCCATTCAAAGACTGACCTCTCTCCAGAAATACCCCATATTCTAAATAATACATAAACTTTAGGCCTAATCCCACAAACATTCAACTATATCTGCATCTGCTAGCTTCAATGAGACATGAATAAAAAAGATTATGCTTGTGTACATGTGTTCATAGGATCATGTCCTCACTAGTGAAATTAGGTTACTTTCATAGTGTATAGTGATCAGTCCCAACTTTGGATCTTTTGAGAGTTGTGGGGGGTGGGGGTGGGGGGCAGGGGAAGTGTCAGATGATTTAGAGAAGATGGCTTGAGAAAATATGTCATTTTGCCTAAGCTATTGTCGTGGTTTAACCCTGGCAGCACCTAAACACCACGCAGCCGCTCGCTCACCCCCCCGCTCCGGTGGGATGGGGGAGAGAATCGGGAGGGCACAAGTAGGCAAACTCGCGGGTTGAGATAAAAACAGTTTAATAATTGAAATAAAACAAAGTAGAACAGTAATAGTAACAGTGATAACAACAACAACAACAACAATATACAAAGCAGGCAATGCACAATGCAATTGCTCACCACCCGCCAAACCGAACGAAAGCCTGGGACCCAGGGGCCCCCCCCACACCCTTAGTTTTTATACTGAGCATGACGTCACATGGTATGGAATACCCCATTGGCCAGCTGGGTCAAACACCCCGGCTATGCTCCCCCCGCCAGCTTCCCAKGCACCTGGCAGGGCATGGGACGCCGAAAAGTGCCCGGTGCAAGCACCACCCAGCAGCACCCAAAACATCAATGGGCCATCAACGCTCCTATTATACCAAACCCAAAACACAGCACACCCTCCCCAGCTACTGGGAAGAAAGTTAACTCTGTCCCAGCCGGAACCAGGACAGCTATTTACTGAAAATCTCTAGCATCTCATGTTGCAGAACAAAGCCTTGAAATTTGGCAGCATTTGTGGCTTGCTACAGCTCTTTAGGGTCACAGGTCCCACATACTTCTTAGACACTTGATAGAATTTGACAGCAAATGTATCCAAAGATTGTACCAGAACTGTGCAGGTGTTACTCGGGGCTGCATCAAGGTACCAAGACTGATAATACAAGATCTGAGAAGAAAGCTCTCATTTCTCATATTACAATGGAGGAAACAACCTAATGCAAATGCAGAGGAAATAAGCCATACAAGTAAGTAGAAGAGGCAATTGGACAGATGGCAATAAGGCTACAAGTCAGAGAAGAATCCACGATTACAGCTTAAATCCTGGATTTCAGCTTCCAGGATTAAAAGGTTTAGAAGTCACTAAAATGTCTGAAAGACTCTGCATAGGCTTGGAGAATGGTAATAAAAGAGGGAACAGTTTGATCAAGCAGGGAACAAAAGCAAGGACAGAAGGAGGGACATTGAGAGAGGTGCTGTGGATTTAACAATCCCACAGGTGACTGTTGGTACAGGATACTACAGTTTCACATAATTGCAATCCTGACTGGAAGACAGGAACAGACTTTTTTGAAAGGGTACACCTAGGCAACGCTAACAGAAGTGGTTAACAGAAGGGAATAAATATTTGCAGTAGGTTACCAGAGGATATAGTTGAACTTGGAGGTATTGAACTGAAACCGAACATTTTTCCAACAGAGGTGGTCCTGTCAGCTTTGGAGGGAGCTCATCTCCTTTCCTGGAGAAATTCCTGGGTAGAACTCAGTAGCTTGAGATACTCAGAAGAAGGACAGACAAGTTAATCATAACTCTTCCTTCTGGCCTCCTGGTTATTAAAAAAAAAAAAGGAACGATCAGTGCCAGCAAGAATTTAGGGTTTTTTTTCAGAGCATTACAAGGAGCATCAAAAGGCTGACGCATACTTAGAATGCAAAAAAATGTTGTAAATGGCTCATTAGGAAATATCAGTTAACACTACCTTTGAATATGATTTTGGCTGTATTTTTAAAAGTACCACCAATTAGTTAGATTTTAACAGCAATATGGAGTATTACCAAAACATTAACATCTAATAAATACTGATCACAGCAGGAATTTTCAATTGCCATAATTACTCAAGTAAAGACCATTAGCGCTACTTCCTCCCAGCTAAAACATCAAAGCATCTTTTGCTTAATTTCATTTGCTTCAGATGCTAATAATTGTCAGCATCTTAATTCATCTTAATGCATTTATCCTTCTCTTTGTCCAATTTTAAATTGTTGTTTATTTCCACAAATTAATGCCATATTATCATTACCCTTTTTTTTTTTTTTTTTGTTAAATCTCAGAACAGCAATGCATGCAGCTATAGAGTGCTAAAGATAGAAAGTGTGGGGGAACATTCAAAGAAACTACAAACATCGAAACTTCATTCTTTCACAGTCTCTTTGGGCCACCTATCAGCTACTCTCTGCCATTTTTCCCCCTTATATCAGGTCAGGTTTAGATAGTTTTGTTTCTTGAAGTCTTAAAGGCATAAAAATGTATTTAGTATTAGTTTCACGGACTGATAAACCTGTTTGAATTGAAACTGTAATTTATTTGAACTCCGGGCGAGGCCAAATTTTTTTTGTAAAAAGCCTTTTTCTCACTCTGCTGGTGCTGGTGGTGTTAGTTTACGTCAGGAACAACCACGTAGATACGTTTTGAACTCTTCAGCAAGTGACACCTTTAGAGGAATTATTCTGTATATGAAATGTTTCAGCCTTGACACTTGCTAGGGTTCACTTGTATGCTTACTTAAAAGAAAAAAAAAACCCTAATGCTGATGGAGACCAGGCCAGAAGCAGAAAAAACAGGATCACTGAGTAATGGCACTCTTTTTTTTTCTTCCCCTTCTAACACTAAGTCATTTCTTCAAAGAATCATTTTTTATTTCTTTGGTTTGAAATCTAAAGTCAAGCCTCAATAGCAAGAAATGCATGAAATGTCAGAAACTGCTGCTAGTCTTCTACAGGTTGTCAGAGCAACTGGCTTTTTCACCAAGTACAACTTACCATGATGAAACAAACAAACATGTTTTGTTTTCTCAAAACAAAAGATCTGCCATGGAGATATATTTGCTATCAGATGATACAAAAACTGCAGTTTTACTTGCCAAATCATCTCTGAATGCCTCTAGGTAGAAGTGAGAGTCCAGACACACTTAGGACAACTGAGCCATGGATCCTCCAGCATAAGACATCATCAAAACCTCTGTCTGGGTAACAGAAGTGGGCCTGTCAGTTTGTGGCTGTTGGAAACCCTCCATCCCTCTCCCGGTCTCATAGGAGTCTCAGATGCATATATATTTCTTGTCAGATGATACAAGGCAGCAAATATCCCATGAGGAAGAAGAATCTAATGATTCCAAGTTACAAGAATCAGAGCAATCCAAACTCCCCATCTGTTGCCAGGTATGGTGGTCAGAGAAAATCTCGGTGCTCTGAGAATGAGGTGCAGAGTTCTTGTTGCAATTAAAGACCCTATGAAGATTCAGACTCTCTACTGGACTTTTGCTAAGTTTTGGGTTTGGGGTAATTTTTCACCCTCCAAAGAAGAAACCCAGCTCTAATGAGAGACAGACACCGAATATTTTCCCACTGAATATTGCTGCAGTTTAAACCTCTGTGACTGTATAATATGTAACAGCCATATCATCAGTACCGTGGCTCTGATAAACAGTCTTTAGTGAATGTATTTTTTTTCATGTTCACTTTAAGCCCAAAGCAAGGTAATTACATCTGAGCAGAGAGAACATATAGGACATGTAGTGATGAGCCTTTTGCGGGGAACCCCTGGTGTCCAACAACATCACACACTATTGGCTCTTGGGAAGAGAGTTCAGCAAAACATATGACCTGAGAGCTGAAGGGATGATTTTCAACTTGGAATAACAGGCTAAGGAGCTAAAAGCTAACTCAAAATAGTTTAGGGTCCTTTGAGTCAGTGTTGAAGAACAGATGTAAAACTACGTTAAGGCTTTTCAGGACTGGAAAACATATATAATCTAGTTATTTATTTAAAAAAAAAAAGCCTCCTAATAAAGACATTATTCCCAGAAAGTATAGTTTGCTATTTTTTATTTGACTCCTAGAACGATGTAACTATTTAATTAAAATTCCTAGGGTAGGGTTTGGGCAGGGGGGGGGATTGGGATTTTTTTTTTTTTAAAGATTTATCCCTCTCGATGGTCACATACAAAGAATTATTTTCCACAGTTGGGTTTGCACAGAACAAAACAAGACACAAGCTAACTTTCTTGATTTAAAAGAAAGTCAGCTCTAACAACGAACCAGTTCTCTCACATGTAGGCAGCATGGCAGACACAAGGTGAACACCGTCATTTTATGAATGGGATCCCTAAAGCCATTCTTTAAAATGCTTTTTGTCTTCAAGCTAGCTATCATACACAGTAATTGGTTGAGAACACACATAAGGTGTAATACCAGAAGAAACACGGTACATCTTTTATGGACTTCACATAACTTTCTTTGGATCCACATCACAATAACTTCCCATGACAGCGCTGTCTTTAGTTTTGCACAGAAATATGTATGCAACAAGTAGTTTCATCAAATCTTATCAGCTGTTTTTCTTCCTGCTCAGTCAATTATGTTCCAGTCCTACAGAATAAACATTTCAAAAGGTGTATTGCCCAACTACCAAAACATAATACTCTTCATGTCTAAGGCAAACCATTCTCTTTCATGACCCTCAACACAAGTTAAGCCACTAGCCCATTGCATTTTCAACTTCTTCCATCCCAGGCAACACTTGTTTCTGTGATATATATTTAATCAGTCATTGAATAAAATACAGAGATGAGCACTGATGTAAGTATCTGAACACAGATCATTCAGACAAGTGCTCTCATCTCTGGGTGACAAGCCCACCCTCTTCCAGTTTTGCTTCCTCTTCAGTCCTTTAGTGGACACTCGCCCAGTTGCAACAGAAGAGTGCCAAGTCCAGAGCAGCGTCRTGGTCCAGACCTTTAGGAAGTTGGAGACAGATCTGATTCACTGCAGCACCCAGCAAGGTACAAGATTTCACAGCGATTGCACACTCTGTAGATGAGGTTTCTTAGCCAGCTGGCTATTATGTGGTCAGCAGTAACAGCAACATGACTGAAAAGCGTAAGTTCTATTGCAGAATAATTAGAAACATCGTTTATGAGACATTATGCCTCAGGATAACATTCTGGGTTGTAGATCCAAGTAGAAAAGAGTATTCCTCTGATGTTCTGTGGGAGTTGCATAATTCCTGCAGAGACATAAGTTTCCACACACTCGCCACTTATGGCTCTTAGAGTTACCTTTACACACTCCCCGCCATTATTAACAATTCTCTAGACTATATCTATTTCTAACCACAAATCACATTTGCATCTGATTGCAAATCATATTTGTATCATATAGCTGCTTTTGTTGGCCCTCTGCGATAGTGTCATGGAAATGCACAGGAAGTCTTCAAAATCCCACTGGCGGTAATTTTGGATGAGTTACAATAGGAGTCTCATAGTCTTCCCAATTGTAGAAGTAGATGAAATAATAACCTTATCTTAACTGGTATAAAGAGCACTAGAATTGCAGTACTTTTTGGTACTGAGAGTACTTCTAAATCTAGCCAATTCAATATCAATTGAATCAATATAACTGAATGCATTGTAGAACTTGCCAGATAGTAAGCACATACTCACTTTAAAAAGCCCACAGCCTATTGCCTTTGACCCTTCAAAAATAAGTAAAAAAAAAAAAAGTAAATAAAATTCAGCCACAGGTGCAGACATAAATTCAAGAGACCAAGACACTAAACTTTCACAGCATCAAAAAGAAAGAAGGGGTAAATTGAATTCAGATACCCTCTTAATGGAAAGAAAAAAATGTTCTCATTCAGGGGATATCTGCATTCAATATTTTTTAAGAATAAAAACGCTAGCTAAGCATCATCATAAATAGAATAATAAGATATTCTAAAATAAACTGAACAGAAAGATCTCAGCACCAAAGGGGAGACACTTTTGATGCAATATTTGCAGAAAAATCCCTAGTGTAGGAAAGGATTCAGTGAATGAATTATGTTTATATTTCATTTAGTTTTTCCCTCCACAAAGAGGCACAAATGCAACCACTGTGTAGCCATCAGACAAAACCGGCTAGTGCACATGAACACCTAGTTCACGCAGAGAACGAGACCTTCAGTTGCAGCAGGCATGGCAGTAAGGTGCACATCACGTTCCTATACTAGAAACTATTACAATATAGCCTTCATGCCCTCCTTTGAAAGGAAATCAAGATGCATAAAGAGATGGTGCCCATGTAGCTCTTTTAACAGAATACACCAGGAATAGTGCTAATGTATTTTTCTTGGTAGTCCAGCTTTGATACTCAGCATAGACTGCAAAGAATTTTTCAAAGAAAAGAATCGAAGAGAAATAACTGCCCACGGTCAGTGGGCAATCAAATGGCAAAGCTTTCAGTACAACCCTGGGCTCCTAGCTCCACCTAATCAACAAATTTTGGGCCACTCTACTCTCCTTACATACTTGCTTCATGTGGATCATTTATCTTCTTGTCCCTCTTCTCCAACACCAAGCTGTTCAGTAGATGCCCATTTACTTTCCTGGCAGCTCCTGTGTTGCTCACACTTTTCCGTTGGAGTCATTCATCACTCCTTGCCTCCAGAGCAGAGCTAAGGACCTAACAGGGCTTCAGCTAAAACAAGTGGCAAAACCCATCCTGATCTTTGCCAGAATAGGAGCTGGATGCAAATTAGCAGACAGTTGTTGTTCTGCTATAGTTCATCCCAAAGGAACTACATGAAAAATGGTACTGAACAGAAAAGAAACTAGGTTTTATAATACCACTGTACTCTCAAGAGCATAGTAAGGCACTCAGGAATCAGAAGACAACCAATTGCAGCTATTTTTCTTTTCTCTTATCCCTCACAGACATCTATCTATCCTTATAGCTGTTCACAAGGCTGTGGTGTAGACTGCGGATTGGTGCCAAGAGCACATAAGGTAGCACCTCTGAATCACCTCCAGGCTGTGCTTTATTAACTCTTTAGCAGCCCTGACAGTTGCCTTTGTACGCTGCTTCAAGTTCCTATGTTTCTTTTTCAAGTCCTTATTTATAGACAACTTTTCAGTCAATCAACGCAGGGAATGAAAGCTGTGAGAAGCATATCACTTCAGCTGTAACAGCAGCATACTGTGTTATTTGTTTGCATTGGCCAACAATGACAGGGATGGAAATGAATTTAAATTTGGCTTATTTCTTAAACTATAAAAAGGTATTTTGTTGTTGCTTCCACTTTCATTCAAAGTTTCCAAATCCTGCCTTCAGTATTTGTTGTTAGTTGTGTTTCTCTAAACAAATCTTACGCACCAAATTTCTGCAAGTAGTTGTGTTTGCACAGATCCCCACCCCACAAACTAAACACAAGCAATCATCTTTGCTGTTGAAATAAAGGCCAATTCTAACAATGAATTTCATAACTTGTAACCATAGCATGTCAGAAACAGGATGAACATCTACCATCATTTCATCACCTTGAAGGAAAAGAGCTTCATAAAGGCATTCTTCAACTCCTCTTCTATCTTCAAACCAGGAAATTTTATCAATAATTTATACAACTGTGTATGGTTGCCATAGTTGGCAGTTTAGCGTGACTTCATTTGCATTTGTTACCAAATACTAAATATTATTTTTCGTGCTCTGTACTTTGACTCATTGCTCTTTTTCACTGCCCTCTATTCCTCCCTAATTATGTATCTGTGGAAACAGACACCAGAAATGCAGCTCCCATTTGATGCTGTGTTATTCTGTATTTAGCCTGTAGTGTGCGGCTTCAAATGCAAGACACAAAACCTTTTCTTTAAATACAAATGTATCTTCTGAAATCTTGCATCTTCAACATGAAAGGGGCCAAAACCACTGCCAAAGCAATCAATGACCACTAAAAGTCTAAGGTCCTGCTATCCTAACTGAACATATAAATGGATAGGTGCTAAACCAGCAAAGCAATTTTTTTCAGAGATTTTGGAAGATTGTATATTCTAATACAAGTCCTTTAAAAATCATGATAATACCTTATCAACTAAAATTATTTTTAATTCACTATACATTTAAAAATTTTACACCTAAAAAAGTGTTTTTATTTTAATTTCCTGCCATTTTCTGTGGATTAAATTAAGAACATCTTAAAGCCCTACAAATTCAGTGTCAAGCTTTTTACGGTCTGGAAATTAAGGGGGTTTAGTTTTCTTTCATGGTCTTTGTTTAGAGCAAACTGAAGTAAAAAAACTAGACTCGTGAAGCAATAGAGATAGAAATTGATTCAGATACTGCACAGATCTCATCCTCGGTATTTCATGCCTTTCATGTCAGCGTATGGAGAAGTGGCGAGAGGGCTGAGGAGAGATAAATGAATTGTACAAGAATCAGTTCAAATAAATTTTCTAACAGCCTTGCCACCAGCTTACATCAATCTGGAAAACACAGATCTTTCTGTCTAGTCTCCCAGTTGTATTCTAACACGAGGCTGTTCCAGGCAGCAACGGCACACGAAAGGTGAGCAAGGGGAAGTCAGCTCTTTCGAACTGTCAAAAAAAGTGCCTATGTTGCTGGTTGAGCTGAGTACAAATAAGACAGAAAATGGCTTCAAAGGTAGTATCAAGACATATTTAGAAAACGGAGCTAAAAAGATATTTAGGCTCAGGCTTGGATTTACCACAGAAAGTAGAGTATGAATTCAACCTCTGACTCACAGGCAGCAACTGCCTATATGACAAAGCCTGCCAGAGAAGCCAAGTCAGATGAGTAACTCCAGACAAGCATGACAGTTGTTAGCATGTGTACACAAAGACTCTTCCCTTTCCCCACAGCTCCCTGTGCCACACACCTGTATCTTCTGTTCAGTCCTGCAAGCCTAACAACAATGCTCTGGGTGCCCACCGATATTGTTGTACTTGAGTGAAACATGTAGCTGAGCATTCTTAATACTCTTCTATGCTAACACCATGAAGGGAAAAGACAGTTAGTGCTCTTGAAACACAAGCCTAAATCACAATCATTTTGCACGGTTTTGCCACAGGGCTTAATTAATGCTGCTTAACTTTCCTGTTTATGAATGCTAAAAAGCGCTGGATCTAAGAGACATCTGATTGCTGGCACGTTTATAAAGGAAAATGAATGTGTCTGCTAAGAAAAGAGAAACAAATTACATAGCACAGTGATATACAGCAAACATCAATACAAAGTTGCTGTACATAATGGACTGGTAAAGTCAGAGAAGCACTCTGCTAGCTTTTTGTAGAACAATACCGGAGATGTGAACACAGCAGTTTTGCACTTGCTGGTGACATCCATCAGAAAGCAACACATTAAACATCCCCTTTGAAATATTATCTTCTGTAATCCAACACTGCAATTACAATGCTTATTTAAGATTCTCAAACACTGTGGATGTGGGCTGATACAGAAAAATACATATACAAGTAATGCCCAAGTGGGCTTATGCTATCATTATCTGCTCCAGGCAGTGAGAGTAAAATGGATGATTTAAGAACTTTGTATTTTCCTCTTTGCTAAAGTCAGTTTCCTCAAATATTTCTCCATCCTTTTCCATTTTCAGTCACTCACCTCCTGCACTGAGAAAAGTTTGGGAGTATTAGTGTTTGAATTCCAGCACATCTTAAAGGTTTCTTAAGCCATGATGCTTAAGATGGTTCTGTGTTACAGCGTGTTCTGTACTATTACAAGAACTGGCGGAAAAGACAAGAAACAAAGCTCTGTTAGAGTAAGTTTCCAAGGCAGTGAATATTTCTCAGAATAGGAACAGCTGAGAAATGGGATTATACAGCCTCCATGTGCTATCCTTGAAACAGAACTGAAAATGTAGAAAGGTAAGCAATTGTAACCAAAATTTGCAAATTGCAGGGGTTTCTATTCACAGTCTCTGCCAAGAAGAGATGGCAGTCAAAGCTATTATTTCAGTACTCTGAAACAACAATGTGAACTAGCTGAAGAATTTACCTTTGAGTTCAGGGAGGACATGTTGTCATCCCTAAGCTATTTGTCTCTACTAGAAAGACTGGGCTTTCAGCTTTATTTCCAAGCCAACAATATCTTTTGCACCATTTGAGCAAATAATACCTATAGGACCAGCTATTATACATAAAGAAAAAAGGCATGGCACTCCCATTACAGTCTCTGTATATAATGATAATGTTGGGAAAGAAAATGTTTTTCTCCCTAAATGACATGGAAAAGTCAACTACTTTGGCCTACTCATTAGCCTAGAGGAAATCCATCCTGTCAAAAACATTGGGAGCTGGAYTGGATCCATAACTGAGACAGATGATTGTTGTTTTTAATACAATGATTCATGTGTAATAATAATAGTGAGCATTTGCACAGTGTTTCTACTTACATTTTCAAAAAATCTTTGTAAACATTAGCTATTTAATTCACAAAACAACCATTCAAAGGGAGTCATGATTAGGTAAATGCCTAAAGAACACAACCCAGAGATATTTTCTTTAACCTTGTCTCATGCTTTGACTTCCACATACTTCTAACATAAATCTCTGCTGGAAAATCATTTGGATAACTGCTGTAAACTATTGTTTGCAAGTTTTTTTTTCTAGTTCAGCTGCAGAAGTGAACCATTTAAAATATAGTCTGTCTTAACCTATTTGAAAAGTTCTCCCTATAAACTAGGGTCTTTGCATTCAAACAGCATCAAAGGACAAGCAATGGGTGACCTTGTGAAAGGTGGCTATTCTTCATTCTGAATGCTGTTCCTGTCCTAGCTGGCCTGTACATTTCTGAGCACAGCCAATTAGACACCATGCTAGACCTTATTAACAGCAAAATGAGCTGTTTCTGCTCTATGTTTCTTTCTGCTCTCAGCCAGCTAAATATCTTTGTATCATTGTATTTGGGGAAAAAGATATTGTCAGTTTTTTCAAAAGGGAATAATCAGCTTGACTAACATTTAATAAAAGCTTAGTTTGACTAATAGCTTGATTAATAAGAGCTTGTTTTTTGGGGGGGTAGTCCTTCTTTGAAATTAATTCTGCTACTTTTACAGAGGCTTGCTTTAATGCACAGTRGCTACACAGTGAGCTCTGTCCTTTGTGCTTCTATATACCCACTAGCTGCTTCTTCCTTGAGCCAAGGGCCTTTACATTTTCTCAGCTCTCCTCCTTCTCTCTAATTAGCACCAATCTTTCAGGTTTCTGCAAGGAGCTGAAGATGCCTCCTTCAGCAAGGAGGCATCGCACACAAGTCATTATAAGAGCAATGATGAACCCTCTCAGACTGCACAATTTATTCATGGACCTCCATATCGGAGGGAGTCCAACAGCTCTGAAAGGAAGGACCGGGGTGTATTTCCCCAAGGCATAAAAACAGACTAACAAAATCAAAACATTTAATCACCAAAAATGCAGCATTCTCTTCCAAGATATACAATTCTGTACCTCAATTTAGATGGTTTTGAGATTATGTGAATGACTGTTGTCAAGTAACTGCTAATAATTTTGCTTTACTCCAGGCTCAGATGCGTACACCAGCTCCTAAGCAGTCCCTTACATAGTTTTGTTAGCTTCCACTGGACTAGCTGGGCTGATAAAGGGCTCACAGTTCTACATCAGCCACTCTAAATCAAAATTCAGACCCAAATGCCTTAAATGAATGCTATTATTGAACTGCAAATACTTTCATTCTCCTGAATGATAGTGTATGTGCTTAACTAAAAAATTACCACTAACTCTTATTAATGTTTGCAAGTACGTAATTTCCCTTGTTCAATGTTTTCCATTGACTCCCACAACACCTCTTGCAAAATGTCAGCATTCTTCTTCAATGACAGTACATATTTTGTTACAGTGTTCGATGTCTTATTGTTATACCATTTAATTTATTGTTTTCTAAAAAAGAAACTGTATTGACCTTTAAGAATTAGGCATGACAGACATAAATGTAAACAGCCTCCTGCCTTTCTGAAGCAAATGCTAGTTTTCTCCCATGTCTTTTAGGCTGTCTTCAGTTTTCTCTTATGTCAGTGTAATTCTCAGATGTTTTGTCCCAAGAGAATGACATTCAGTTATGCAAGCAAGGTGTTTCTGATTGTTTTTCTGGTTGTTTTTCAGATACAAGGCAGATTAGAAGATCAAATTAATCAACAAGCTTGATTATGCCTAATGAGGGATTAAGTATACGTCCTGTCTCTTTTTTTGATGCTAAATTTGCCAGATAAAAGATACATTTATCCATTTCTAATCCATAGATCTACCTGTTTGGAGATTTATTACTTAAAGCTGTTGTTTGCTTTTCATCTACCATACTGCATATTCCTTATAGAGAGAATCTATGCATTTTACACATGATGATTATCTCCCTCTGGAAACTTTAAACCTACCAACATTATTCAACAGTTCTYCTCTACATTTTGTGGTTTCTATAATTCTGAAAGGCACTGCTAAAAACTCTAGCTAAAGCCTACAAAGAGTTTAATTTAAAAATTGAGAATACCATCCCACCAGAAAAATCACACAGGATTTAGAAGAAATCAACTGATTTTTATATGATGTAAAACACAGACAGCATGTAATAGGGAATAGTATTTTTCTACAGGTTTTGACAATCTATTGCTGTTCTAATTTATAGTTTTTAAAAAGCCCTATAGGAATGCTTATATTTTCTCTTAATAGTCCAGGAAAATATAAACAGGTAAAGTCATATTTCTGCCTCAGATACAAACAATCAWCTCCTTGTACAACAAAAACCTGCCCCTTCATATCTCATTAGCTGACACAAAGATAATTCTAAAAGAAATTCATTGACAGAAGCCCCAGCTTTCTTCCACCAGAGCAATTCCCGTGTCTGATCTATTCTAATCTATGCTTTCCCCCAGGGGGTGGCTGCTTCAAAGATTTCTACAGCCAGCCTCTCCTATCCTCTCTGTCTGGCCACGCATCCCTTCCAATTCTCTAACACAAGAACAATCATCTCAAGGATCCAAAAATTAGGATTCTGATCTTGAAAGGCAAAGCAGTCCACTGAAAATCCTAAGCTTGGGGGAGGAAGGCTAAAAATCTTCAGGGCCTTCTCATTTGCCTTCTGGTTTCRCAGGGTATGTAATTTTTCAAATTCCCTTCTGCAACTAAGGGTTAGAGATCTTTTTAATTAAAGAAACTTAAAATCCTGTAATAACAACACTGCATGTATATAAAGATCTTTTACTACCAAATGAGTCAGTATTGACTCTCATGGAATAAAGAGCTTKTACTACATACCCCTGTGGCTATGGGCCCACCATGTTAGACTTTAACTGGCTGTCTTCACTTGGAGAAAATATGGCAGAAGCAATGTAGATATTCTCAGAAAGCATTGGTTCAGTAACAGCCAAAATTCAAATAGGATGTTATGAACTGTTAGAAAGGGTATAAAGAACAAAACACAATTGTACCACAGTATGAATCTGTAATGCAACCACAACCATTCAGAGAAAAAGATACAGGTAACTAGAAGATTTGCAGAGAAAGGCAACAATGTTTAACAGAAATGAGAGATATGATGTCCTTTACCCATGAGAGGGTTTAAAATTCCTCTGCTTGCAAAAGAAACACATCTAATACATCGTAACTGATTCGGAGAAAATGAATAGAGAATGGTTATTTCTTGAGTTTTAGAAATAAAGATATCAGAGAAAGTCCAAAGAAATTATCAGGCCACAAATTTAAGGGACAAGACAAAATACTTTTTGACACAGGATATTATTTACTTGTGGATCTCACARCCAGATGATGTATATACCAAAAGTATAAACAAAATCACTTTTGCTAGGTCTCAGCGTGGCTATTAAACATGGTACCCTAAATCTGATCTCCTCAGTAAGTTCCCAGGACACTACATAAAAAAAAGTTGGATGGCACACCAGGCGAAAGACCATATTATACTTCTCCAGTTCTTTATGTTACTGTCATAGAAAGCTGCAGCTGATCATAGTCACGTAGAAGGTTCAGCTTTATCCATCTTTGTACCAGGAAAGACCTGGTGCCCAGGTCTTCACCCAGAAGCTCATCTTTACAGAGTCATCACAGAGTCATCCTGTACTTACCCGGAACTACTGGGGCCTCTTACTGGATGAAAACAATAGCAGGGGCATCACACTTTATATGAAACTCTCAGTGGCTGTTGAAAAATTCAGGAACAGTAATTTACTTCACTAAGCTTCCTTTCTCTGAAAAGTTGAAGATTTTTATCTCTAAATATAGTTTCACAGATTCTGTGCTAACCAGGAAATACTCTGTATAGACCTTAGAGTTAGAGCTTTTGGATCTGTGTGCTTTTCAAGACTTAACTTCATAGGACTGAAGGAGGGACTTCCACTGGACCGATTGCTCAGTGAAGTCAGTGGTAAAGATAGACAAGCTTTAAGAAATATATGTATATAGTGGCACCTTTCCATGGGATTGGGAGCTAGTGCTGGTAATGATTTATAATGTTAAAATACATTCTAGATCTATCTAACAGTAGATGATTCCACCATCGACAAAAGATGCAGAGTACATACAGCAGAAAAGGATTATTTCAGTTTTCTGTGATGGGAGATGATTCCTGGGTTAGCTGATTAATTGCATTAGCAAAGAGTCTTGCAAAAAACAAAGCCTGTGGGACGCAGAACATTCTGACAGGAAAGAGCTCAGCACAAAGGTGACAACATGCATTGATTAGCATATCAATATGAATTTGTCAGTCATATAAACCTGGAATGCCAGGTTGCCCTTCACTTTAAAAAAGAACAGTTTGCTCTTCTCAGATAAGAAGTGACAGCAGTGAAAAACACAGTTGATTGCTGCAGATTGATGGCAGTTGGGGTAAGGGAGATGCAACTGGGTAAAGAAAATCTTTATGTGAAACATGCTCTTTTCTGTCCACAGTATCAAACCACTATTTTCTGACCTTAAGGCTTTGGACTGCCTGTAAAGAGATGGCAGGAGCTGGATAGTATGCAAAAAAGACAGCCTCCAGTGTACAGCCACGAGAAATTTCAATATGTATTTTGKCCCTGAATCAAGACAAAAAAATCAACGTAGAGCTTGAGATTAATTTTTTCCCAAGTGGAAATTCTCAAAAGTTTAGATTTAAAGAAAACAAAAACCAACAAAATGCTTTGCCGTATTTCACAAAAGAAATCATTTCAACAGTCSGCAAGTCAAATGCTTTCATTTGAGGTTTGGAGACATGAGTAGCATCTAGACTCTGTGGTAATGGAGGCTGGGTAAAATCCTGCTAATGAAAGACAGGGGTCTAAACAAAGCTGCTCTGTGTTGACAGATAAAAATGCAGTATTTTTAGGTCTCACAATGAACGCCTGACAAAATGTATCATTATACAAGCATTAATATAACCACAGACACAAACAGTGTATTTTTCAGTCCTTCCTGCTCCCCTGCCACCAAACAACTTGGTTCAACTTCCAATTATCTTCAGTGCTCTGTTTCCAATCTCCTATTTCCCTGCTCCTTATTGATTTGTCTTTTCCCCTTTTGTCCTTCCTTTGGGTTTCTTCTCTTCAGTTTTCTGTCTTTTTATTCTGAATGGAAGTTGKTTTTAATGGCTGTTGTTGTCCACTGCCCCAGCTTCAGACTCCAATTACCGTTTGCTTTGCCTTCTTGGGCATCCCACACGCTACCTCAGTAAGAAACAAGAACATGAGGCAAAAACACTGCTCAGCAGCAGGGAACATTAGTTCATCTTTCTGGGATGAAATGATGTTTCATTAGGGTGATGCTAGAATTCACCCGAAGTATGCATGCCAGTCCAGGATTTCCCTATCTCTATCATCCATAAAAGAAAATGTGTGCTGAAGGGCCCTTTCTCTGCCAGATTAATCTGGAAATAAATGCATTAGATAACACTCTGAACACATTAAGTCAGGCACAAGAAATTAGTTTCTTCAGCCTACAAATGCTACCTCTACACATATTCCTACCACTACAAATCCTACTTGACAAAATTAAATTATCTGAACAATTTAGTGAGACAACAAACATTTTATCAACACCCACCATCTGTATTGGTTTTAAAAGAGCAAAAGATTTATAAAACAGCTTCAATCCCAAGTGCTTGCTACATGTATGAGAACAAATTATTTTCAGACAATAGCCTGAAGGGAATATGGGAGATTTAGTCAAAAGATTTTTTTTTTTTTCCTGCCTGCCTCAGGAAAGCTAAGGAAGACTGACATTTTAATTTTAAAAATCCCAGATCTCTGAACTCTTTTTATAGTCCTTTTTGTAGCTACTCTCTTACAAAACCCATTGCATTGGGGAAAGGTAGTTGCCTCTGGTTTTTTTATAGTAAAGCTTAGTTTGTAAGTTCATAATACCATAGAACTCATTTTCATTTGTCACTTGTTGGAGTAATGATTCAACTACAAGGTACAAAAATTGACTTTAGGACATCCATGTTTGTGTCTGTGTATGTCTTTGAACCAGGGTGTGGGTGTGGGTGAAAAAATTCAGGCTGTGAGCCATTTCGTGTGTTGTTTATATAGACAGGAAAGGGTTTTCCCCTTTATTTTAAAAAAGTCCAGTGAAGCTAGAAGGCATTTTTAGCATGAGATCACTACCTKGTGCCAACCCTAAATGAATGGTATCCTTTAAAGAGAACAATGCTGTTGACAGATTAATATGGTTAGAGAAATTGCCAGATGATCAACTATCATCATTGTGGATGCAATAACACATTATGGATGTAGATACAGTGTCCATCCACCTGCCTTGACTCTGTAATCAGGAAAGGAGTAGCAGTGCTATCTACTAACTTCTTTATCATTTCCAYGTAAAAGTTGTTTTCTTGTTCCAAAAACAGCAACAAGGATCAGAAGTGGTTTATTAGCTGCAAATTATGGAGCTGTCATAGCCCCTTCATCATTAAACTTGCCACAGTGTTTCAGTTTTGCTTCTGACTACGCTCTCTCCTAGGTAAAACAAGCTATCCAACAAATAGATTGGTCATAAGGCCAACTTAGGTCTACAAAAGTTGAAGTCAATTAGTTAAGGGAACTTAAATTATTGCAATCTGCAATTGGTGGAAAACATCTCTAAGCCTGTGGCAGGGAAAAAAATGATCTTGCATCAATTTACTGATTACCAAACTTGTTAAACTCCCAATTAACTGTAAATTCCTGAAGATGACTGGGATTTTAGGACACATCTCTGTTCTCAAAATCAGTCTCAGAGCAGAGGTAGCCCTCATATAAAAAAAATCTCTTCTCTGAATTCTCCTTTTCTTGGCAATAGAATATTAATCCATATTAAAATGTGGGTTTTGTGGTTTTTCAGTTTTCCAAAAATACAGCTTTTCTTTCCTACTTATTTGTACTGTACAGAACAGGAATATTTTAAACATTTACTTGAAAACCTACTTGCTGGATAAGAGTTTCTTTTCAAAAGACAAATGACATATACTTGTTCTTTATAAAGCAAAAAAACCCCTTTCATAGCAATATTTGAAACATTAAAAAAAAAAAAAAAGTTAGTGACATTACTTTTCACAACCRGTTTTCTGGGGGAGTGGCATCACTCATGCTAGCAAGACACAAGAAGCCAGGTACATAGACAGGTATGTGTTGGAAGGGAGGGATTGACAGATACTCTACTTTTTTGCAACTCACAATTTCTTGTGGTCAAGAAAGTAGAAGCAAGCTTCTTCTCTTGCTAAGAACAAGCTTTTTATAATTGCTACCCCCATCGTCATCAGAGAATGAAAGGACATATAATTTTATCTTCACATATTTTRTTTTAAAAGAAAGACAATCCCCTTCCCATCTTTCTTAAAATGTTTCATCTAATTTTCTAGTCTTTTTAACACAGACGGCTATTGCCAGTGGTTAGAATATCTTCTTGATATAGCTACCAAGGTAACTACTCATACTACAATACCAGAGATTAAAGGGAACAGTTCACAGAAAGCAATAAAAGTAATATCCCTGGGTGTCCCAAGATGCTTTTACTGAAACCTGCACACCCTTACTGAAAACTGGACCTCTTTATTGAAAATTAAATTTCTCTGACTAAATACATTCAAAGTGCATAAAACTCAGATCACTGCTGAATTATTTGTAATTTTTTTCAGATAACCAGGAATGAGGAGTTTGTCAAAGCAGCAAGAAAGAAAAACCTTATATCATGAAGCGTAATGAGGAAATTCTCCAAATTTGGATTTCCCACTTCACTGGTTGTCTAGAGCTTGCCTAATCTCCTGCTTGCTTAGTTTAAAGAATAAATGACAAAACCAATAATCAATAATTGAATTACATTTTGGGAAAACATTTTGGGAACACATAGAAATGCAACAATGAAAATTTTCAGGGTCTTGACCATCYATCTTGGTATTCAAATTCTACCCAGTTGCCCGGATCACTTGCTACCCAGCTCTTTCTAAGCCATCTTGAAGAGAAATAAGAGAAATAAAGTGAACACATTAGAGAAGCTTGCACCTTTATATCATAGCATTAAATGGATGGTATCATCTCCAAAATTTTATTTTCATCTTGAAAAACAGAAGATATTATGGAGATATTTCCAAACCTACCCAAAAGAATTACTCCCATTGGGTTTTGATTGCCTGACTCCCACGGTCAGTATTTTGAAACTCCTGCTTTCTGTTGTAAGAAATGTTTATCTCTTGAAGACCTGTGTGTCCTTTCTTCATCTAAGGACATGGAAATGGAACATCTCAGTGAAAAAATTCCTCATCTGCGATTGAGTTAAGAGACTTCCAAAAGGACCGTGAAAGCGTGTGTCTATGAGTGTAAGTCTTACCTTGGAAAATGTATGCAAACAAAAACTCACATGGGAGGATATTTCAAAAATATAATTTTAGGATCCTGTGGATAGAGGTCTGTACTGGTTTTGGCTGTGGTAGAGTTAAATTTCTTCATAGTAGTTTGTATGGGGCTATGCTTTGGATTAGTGATGAAAACAGTCTTGATAACACAGGGATGTTTTAGTTATTGCTGAGCAGTGCTTACACACTATCAAGGCCTTTTCTGCTTCTCAGACAGCCCTGCCAGTGAGTAGGCTGGGGGTGTACACGAAGTTGGGAGGGGACACAGCTGGGACAGCTGACCCCAACCCCAATAACCCAAAGGGGTATTCCATACCGTATGATGTCACGCTCAGCAATAAAAGCTGGGGGAAGAAGAAGGAAGGGGGGGACATGCAGAGTTACGGCATTTGTTTTCTCAAGTAACCATTACCATGATGGAGCCCTGCTTTCCTGGAGATGGCTGAACACCTGCCTGCCAATGGGAAGTAGTGAATGAATTCCTTGTTTTGCTTTGCTTACACATGCAGCTTTTGCTTTAGCTATGAAACTGTCTTTATTTCAACCCACGAGTTTTCTCACTTTTACCCTTCCGATTCTCTCCCCCATCCCACCAGGGGGGAGTGAGCAAGTGGCTGGGTGGTGCTTAGCTGCCTATGGGGGTTAAACCACGACAAGCTCATAACAGGATGCTTATAAGGATCAGATAGCCTAGAGGAAAGAATAAATGCCAAGTATGGTCACGAAAAATTGCAATTCATCTTTTCCAGGAATTCATGTCAAAAAAAAAGAAAAGGCAAGCATGAAAACCTCTCTTAGCTTATCGACAACAAATAAGAGACAAAAGTGAGAATTGAGACATTGCTACTCGAGTAGTATGCAAGAAGTGGCAAGGCACCGGCAGCTCTACAGACTGGAATGTGATACCCTGCAGCAGCTGCATTAGTAGTCGCCACAGTCCTTCCGCAGATGTACCCTTCCACTTAAACACATTAGATAACTTTCCTACCAACAGTATATTCAATTAATGTTCTATGTGTATAACATTTATTACACACATACATGAACACACAAGATTTATGGCAGAATGCTTTTCTGTTATGCCCTAAAGCCAGGCACTACAGAAGTGAGAAACTAGGAGCAAGGAAGAATTGACTACGTATTTTTAATCCTTGTGGGGAGTTGTAACTGAAACAGAAGAGCAAACAAATATTTTAAGGCAACTTACCACCCTATGCTATCCCAAAAGCAACAGAAAAGTTGATGTTCTGAGGGGATCCAGCTTAGTAGCTGAGAGTTCTTCCTTGAATTCTTGCTAATAGTCTAAAGCAAGTGAAACCTTTAAAGTAAGAATCTCTAGGTCCTGGCCTAGTACATTAATAAATTGATATTTACAGCTTCTTAGTTGAGTTAATCCATCAGCTATGAGCATAATTATACAAGTTCCTTAAAGATTTTAGAAGAGAAACCTGCTTTGACAGGAGAGTAGATCAGAGTCCACCTATGGAATGTGTGAGCCCACTCATTAAAAAATACATATAAACAATTAAACAATTATGCATTTCAAAAGCGTAGCTGAATTGATAAGCAATAGAAACTCCGTTACTATAAGAGATCAGTCAAAATATTAGTCTGAGACAGTTTTTGATAGAAATAGACATTCTAAATGAGCAACTTTCATGGTTTTATGGGAAATTTACACTGAAAATTTCAACTTTTTGCTAAGAAAAATTTCCATTTTCAAGTTTTTTTTTTTAGAAAATGAGGAGTAAAAAAAAAAACAAAGAAAATTTGTTTGAAGGCAAGTTTTCCACAGGAAAAAAAATCTTCCTATTACTACAGAAAACAACAGAAGTTGTCTGATCAAATCATGCTCATGCTCATGAAAATAATACAAGAAAGCATTTGCCATGCACAGTTTCTACTTTGCATTGTAATTTATGACTACAAGCCCAGTCACTGAACATCAGTCAGTAAGCTGGACAGGGTAAATGGAGAAATCAACCAGTGACTAAGCAATATGGTAATTACACCTCTCATAAATGAAAGATGATTGTCCCTTTAGAAAGAATGTACAAGGAAAGTAATTTTGCCATCAACTCTTGTCAATATTAGCTATAGTATAGTACTGTATAGCACAGCATAGTTTAGTGTAGTATAGTACAGCAGAGCATCGCGCAGCTAAAGAGCATGCAAGATCTGTCTTCACATAAAATAAACTGAGAGATTGAGTCTAAATCAGAAAAAAATATATGCCACATTGTTACTTGAGAATTAATTAAAAAAAAAAAAAAAAAGGACACAATGATAGAAATCTAAGTACCTTCCACAAAGTTCCAAAATAATTAGTCACCAAATGTGAATGCTAATGTTTGGAGCTTGTCTAAATAAATAAGATGCATTCTTTATAAATTATATTTATTTACTACCTTTTGCTTTTGTGCCTCTTCCTCCCTTTTTGCCACTGCTTGTTCAAAACTCATCTGGTGATATATGTTGTATCCACAAAAAATAAATTAGTCTAAATCATTTCACCTCAGAAAATTAATTGCCTTCCTCTCTGTTGTCTTCACAATGCCTTTGGAACACGCTGAATTACTGAGAAAGGTCAGCTCATTTGCAACAAGATTCTTTTTCTGCCAAATGAGCCTGTCTGACACTAGAAATAGGAGAAAGGTTTTGTGATTTAGTACATAGAAAAGCAATCCGATTTTTTGCAAGGAGTGGCATATACAGAAAAGCTTGGGACAAAAGTACTGACATTTGATTTCCAACCTTAACAGCAATGCTTTGTTGATGTAACTGGTAATCTCAGAGCACTTTACAAAGCAGATTAGGAGGATGGGAATTTTGAAGTTGAGAGAGGAACTGATTTCTCCAGGCTGGGTTGTGCCACAGCCAAACTAGAACGCAGGTCTCCACAAACCCAGTTCAATGCTCTTAACACTCAGCAACCAGCGGTCTTTTGCCTGCCACTGCTCTAGGAAAAAGCATAAGATTAACTAAGAATATACTTTTCCTTACTTATTTTTTCAAGTAAATATAGCTCATTCCACATGTTCAAAACCAAAACCTCCTGGTTTTGAGCAGTGTCAAGAATACTGAACAGGGCTGATGTAGCACAAAAACGTGTACCAGCCAGGTGATTTCATAGGTCAGCTCAATTAAAAGAAAAGGCAATAGGAACACTATCCCATGCTAAGACAAAACTTGTACAACTTGGCTCTCTTTTCTACAATTTACAGAATATATCACCTGACGAATCTGTGGCACTGCAGATCAGCCACAGACTAAGCAGTACCAGCATACTTAAAATACTGTGTGCTAAAAGAAGCAAAAAGTGAGGAATACCCTTCCTCTTCACTCACCTCCTCTCCACAGCACAASTAAGGCTTATACAAAGCCGAAAAATTAAATATTTTCACCAAAAGCCCAAAACAAAAAACTCAGGAAATAGTTTTGAAAATAATTTCTAATTAGAAGTTACTTYAAGTCAATCTTCTACTCATTAGTTGCCATGTTAGAAGCACAGAAACTAGTAAGAAAACACTTTCTTGAACTCTGCTAATTCTCTAGTAATACTTTGTAAATGAGAGAATAACGTAGCCCGGAAAATACTTTTCTCTAGTGTATAGGCAGAGAAATCACTGAGAATAAGAGTTTGATGGATCAGACCCCCATAAGGGAGCTAGCACATCCTATTACATAAGATGATCAAAGCAAGCTAGCACATCCGATTACATAAGATGATCAAAGCAAGGAAAATATATTCAGCAGTACAAATTATTCCTAGAGTTATGATGAACACAGAAATCCTGGCCTGATTCGTATCTAAATTATATCTGCTCTTCCTGGATTATCAGCACTATAACTCATTTTTGGTGGGGAACTTTAAAGTATTTTAAATAATGGCTAAGATAAAAAGAGAAACTAAACCCTTACTTTTGGATGCAGAGTTAAAAGCTGACTTTGCTCTTCAGTTAGAAAGGCAGAAATTTAGAGCAACTCCCCAGAAATCAGAGTAGTTCTGGATCAACATCAGTGTAAGTGAGATCAGAAACTGTCATGAATACCTAACCTAGCATCAGCATGTCCTGTCATTCTTCCTTACAGTGACTTCTGTGAAGAGTTTAGACTGTACCSCTTTTTTAAGTAAATATATTTTCTGTAATAATCCACTGTGCTATAGTACTTTTTAGTTGTATTATTACTACTACTTGAAATGTTCAATTCTTCCTGATTCCTTAATCTGTTCTGGTTAATCTGTTCGCTTCGCAGAGGTTATGGTTATTAAATGTGATGATTTACTTTTTCTAAAAGCCTCAAAATGCAATTATTCTGCTCTTCCTTAAACTCTAAGCAATATAGAAAAATGAGCGTAGCAGGAAGCTTCTTTGGCCTTCTGAATAAAGCTAGAATGTTTTAAAAAAACAGTTTACTGAGCAGGCAGAAACAGAGTAGCAATTTACAGAATCATTTGCAGCAAACTTGTGGGAAAAAATATTTGTTATCTGGAAGGCTTGGAGGAGGGAAATTACAGTTAGCATATTTCTAGAAACTCTTCCATTAGAAAAACTAACAAAATTACCCTCTTCATTGCTCAGTCTCTTTTTTTGCTTTTACTATCACAGCTTTTTGGGGGTCATAATGATTTTTAATCTTCAAGTCAATTTGTAATCAGTCATATTTTCTCACATTTTTTGGACTGTAATGCAGCTTGCTGAACATCAACCAAGTATCTGATCTTCAGCAGTCAATAAACAATTGGCCAGTCAACTTCAGATTATCATTCCTTGGGCTGGCTGCAGGAATGAGTCCTCTCATGCTGAAAAATTCTAATTCTGAATGATGAAAGGCAAATGCCAAGTACTCTTGTTCTTACATAAATTCAACATGAATATAGGAAATCAAATTAATAAGAACTCTTTTGTAAATATATATCATAGCAGAAATAAGATGGTCCAATGGTTGCAGAAAAGGTGCAAGAGATTGACTGACTTGTTGAAGCCACAAATTGAATTTCACTGATATGGYCATAGTTGTTTTTCCTTTCATTCCAATTCCAAAGGAATGAGAAAGATCACACAGCAGAGGAACAGAAACTGAGCAAGGGAGAAGAGACAGGAAAAGAAAAAAAATTACATTTGGCAACTGTGATTAACTTTCATTGAAAAATACTAGTTCTTAAGACATGATTATTTCAATAACGGGTTCCATAAAACTCTACATAGGCAGATCATATTTTGGAATTTTGGAAAAATAAATTAAATTACTATTTCTGCTGAAAACCAACTGACCTTTTGGCTTAAGAAACTCTACAGTTTAGAAATAGAATGTTTGTGATAAAATGTCATAAGAATACAATGATCCTTATGCATCAGTTTTGATGGTTGTTTCTYTTCCACTGACAGACACATAAGCAAATACACAAAACATGACAAGACATTGTCAGCATGTAGGCCACGACAGTGGTTTAGGATGCGGAAAAGCCAAGTTCAGATCCCCTCTCCCCCTGCACCTGAAACATCTCAAATTAAAAACTGGATTCTGAAGCAGGCAGGGTATGAATCTTAGATTCCAAAATGCAGAACAGGAGAAAGCAAATGTTTTCCCACATTTGAGAGAGTAGCTGAGAATGTTTTCTTTTTATCCTTTACTTCCAACGCAAAAAGATACGTTTCAAGACACAAAATTTGCTATGTTGCCAAAAGGCTCCCTCTTACATTTGCTACACAATTTGCAGACACGGCTTTTCTACTAAGTTATTATATACTTCCCACATAAGCAATTATAAAATTCACTTGGCTCTGATCCTGCTCTAGCACTTAGAATTTAAAATAATTTTTGGACAAAAGTCATAAGAACGTAGTAATATCATGTGTAAATTTATACCTTTATTTTTTTGTTATTTTTTTCCTTGTACAACGAAGACAAGAGTAACAAACTATTTCTGTGCTGCCAGAATATGGTCTCATATAAGGATTCCAATTAGACAGTCTTCTAAAATGGATGAGATTATACTATTTTTTAGAAATRCTCTGTAGATAGTATTCTATATCTGTGAATTGCCTGCAATGCTTTATGAAGAACAATCCAAAAAAATTCTTTTTTAATGAAAGAAGCAAGTAACATTGAATATTCTCTTGATACGACAGTGATAGTAAGATAATAAGGAAACTGCTCATCAGATCAAGTCTGAAATTTTCATTCATTCTTTAAAATGAACACCAGTAATACCTATTAAAGGCAAATTGATTCAGTCAGAGGACATTCTAACATCAGCATTGTATAACCAAGTAGCTTTATCTAAGTCTTATGAAATTTCTATTTATCTCTTGCTTTTTTCAAAATATTATTTCATATTGTAATTGATTTATGCTTTATCAAAATTCAAGAATGAAAAGGCAACTTTAGAGACACCTATATACATACATCCCTGTTACAACTGTACTCAGAGCGCCACAGCCAGACAATTGAAATAAAAATAACACTTGATGCCAAATACCCTATGATTCAGCAGATTCATGTGATTTCATTCTTTACATATAGAAATGATCCTTACACTTTCCGATGCCATAGTGAATTTTTAGATTTTTCTGTTGGTGTGAATACCTCTATGGACCTACGATAATAGCTTGGGAACATCTCCTGTTATTAAAGAGCAAAGTCAAGAAGCCTCCTTGTTTTACTTTTCAGGTACCAGTGAAACACAGATGCATCACCGATGCTCTATGAATAACATGGATAAAGCCACCTGAAAATCTTATTTCCTGATTTCACTCAGCACTGAGTTACTATGATTCCATTCACGCCTCCTCATCTTGCTCAAGACCTTAAAAGATGCATTTTATTATGTATGAATATGTATGTACATTTTATTATATATAACACATATTCAGTAACTCCAGGAGGCAGAAAAGTCACCAATAAAATCCCCCTTAATTTGGATGTTTGGAAGGAAACAAATCACTGGAAAGGGCCCTGTAGGAGACAGAGGAAATTGTGTTGCCAGTAGGTGTCCTTTCTGTTGACTTTAGTGGACTTACAAACAGGCCCGCAGGAATTTCAGGTGGCAACAGCAGCTACCCATTAGTTTCAGGACTGTAGGTTCAGAACCTGCAAGATCTAATAAAACACATTCTTTTCACCTCTGATTTATGTGACCTTATAATTCTGTTGTTAAATGTAACTTTAAAAAAAGAATTATTAAAGCAATTTAAAAGAAAAGAGGAATATGGGGAAATGTGTATGAGTGCACACATATATGTAAGTTGCTAGTTCATCTCACCTATGACATTAGACAGGCACTTGAGCAGTTGGAAAAAGATGAAAAGGCAGAGGTGCTTGGAATTACAATTGCAAATAATTTGTCTCCCACTGGAGAAAATAAAGAATTTACAGTGGTTAGAAGAAAAACATTTTAATTCAGTGAAGATTTCACACTAATTTGTGTCAGGGACTGCAACAAAGAACGTAAAGAGGAAAAGAATAATAGCAGGAAAGAAGACTAACCACGATGGCCCACGAAAATGTTTATTATATCATGTCCCATTTCACTCTGCCTTTCCCCCCTCTCCAGATATACTGCTGTCAGGTAGAAGAACCACTTGAATCAATCCACTTAATTTTTTCCAAAAAATTGCTAGTATCTGACTTTGTCTAACGTATTTTCCTCTCAAAGCCCTAGCCAGGAAAGCAAATGAATAAGAATTATTTTTCACAGAACAACTGTGCCCTACAAATTACACTCTGACACAGGCACCTCACGGTACCAGCTATTCAGCCCCTTCAGTCATGTCCTATGTGCAGCAGCTAAAAAACAGAGGGCTAAGCTATGCTGGTGACAATGGAAACCAAGTGTATTTAGCCTTTCAGGAGGATCAGAAGATCAAACTCCCAGTGGCTGAAGAAATCCTGCTGGTCCTTTCTTCATCAAAGAAGAATAAAAGTTTTCTCATATGAAATAATTTGTGAATATTATCTATAATTCAGAATAGTCTTCATTTCTATTTAGTGTTAGTTAATTTCCCATAACTCATCCCTAGACCTGCTGAGTCTTACTTTATTCTAGAAGTAGTTTCAGCGAAGTTGTACCTCAGCATCATATTCCAGTAGAAAACTTGTCTCTGACCAGTTCTTTGGCTCTGACTGTCCCCACCCTTCTGGCCCCCTCTAGCTGTGATGAAGAGCCACAAGCAATACTTCTGGTTTAGGTTTGCTGCAACATCCTTACTCACATGCTTGTAAAGTTGCCCGATATCCTACTGAGTCATTTTCAGTTGGTACCAGGAAGAAGACTTTTGCTTTCACAAGCAATAATCAGAAACCAAGTTCAAACTGAGTTTTCCAGCTGTGTTTTGAGCTACACAAATAAAAGCAAACTGTTCAAAATCCAGGTAGGCTGACATYGTCATGACAGCAGCACAATGCTAACAAACAGCCATAGTAAGTAGGACAGTGCTGAGCATCCTTAAATTGCAAAAATTCTCCTGCCATAGCTAAAGCTTTGCATGACTGACTGATGAACAGGAGATATCAAAGCTGAAGAAAAACTTTGGACCACCAAAGCTGCTGCTGAAGGATCATCTCTTCCAGCTGGGGGCTGGAGGAAGGAGGCAGGGAATGAGGTCATTAGACTAAGCCTAAGCAAGCAAGCAAATCCAAAACCAAAAGCAAACTTAGCAATGCCCTCAGTGCTATATACAAAAGAAAGGAACCACAGAAGACAGGTCTTGTGAAACAGAACTGTAATTAACAATGATGCAGTTAGCACTCATGCTAAATAGATATGCTGTGCAGGCTTCTATTTTGCCACAAATCCCTACTTGTGCACTGCTGCTGATATTCTCTGGCTCTCTTTCCCATAGCACACAGATGAATTTAGTAGAAGAGTGACTTCAGATGAAAACTTCAAATACACCAGAAGACCTGTAGAAGATTAAATCATAGTCACATAAATTGCAAAGAATAGAATAATTTCTAAATCTACCTTGTAGTCAAGATGCTAAGTCAGGATCTTATCTTCTACTCTGGGCTCAGTAGGAAAGGTTTTGCTGGAACTGTGAAAAAATAGCTGCAAGCTATATAACACAAAGGAAGAACTACAAACAATCACAGCTACTTCCCTGATCACACTTTGGATATTTCTTTCACGTTTCTAAGTATTTCTGTGAACCTGGGAATGGGGAACTGCTAATAGCCACAAGTTTAATCACAGCTGACTGTACAAGCACGAAGTAGCTATCAGTGGAAGGCTGAAAGAGAACAGCAAATAGCAGATGACCAGAAAGCAGTCACTCTAAAATTGAGTACAGTCTTACGTAGAGGAAAATTCCTACTGTGAATATGCATAAGCTGGAATGGGCAAAAGTTAACATAAGAAATCATGTACCTATAACAGTTTTAGAAGAAAATGCAAGAATGATTACCCTCTACAACTACCTTATTTTTCTACAAGAGACTGAGAAAAACCACAGATCTTTGGCTTTTCTACTGCTCCTTTGCATAAGTTTCACCACAGTCAGGCAGGTTTTGCTACACAGAAGTTATTAATACAAATGTTTTCACCAAAGTTGCTGTGGAACTTATTTGAGAAACTGAATGCTGATGACCTTCAGCTGACTAAATTTCAATCAGTAGATGTGTAATCAACACAAATTTTGATGGAGAAGCACAGGTGACTTCACTGTCCAAGTGAATTTCCTCTCTAGGCAAGAGCCAATTACTGGCTGCCAACCTCTTTCCTTAATTAATTCAATAAAATGCTAGCAAGACAGATGCTAAAGGGCAGGTCAACCTATTTCTTTGCTGTAGTCTTTTAGATGTAGGAGGACCTGTTTTTCCTCCAATTGATTGTACCAGATTGGTCCTCTAGGGTTTCAATAAGAACGAAAGCTAGAGCACAGAAGAATTTATTCTCGCAAATTTTTACAGCCATCTCCAAAAGGAATTGTAAATGTTCCCCATGGGAGGCTGATCCAGTTGCCCAACATTTGCCCTGTGCTGTTCAGTGTTTGATTTCTCAAAACAAAACAGCTCCAGATACTCAGMCACCTCTTCTGCCAGATTTGGATATCTGCTGCAACACAACTCCAGCTTACTGAGCGAGCGACTAATGAAAAATCTAGGTGGTTCATTATGGAACTATGCTAATGGTACACCACAGTTTCTCTTCTCCTCATGTGTGGAGAAGAGGGGATGGGGAAGAGCACAGTGTATAAAAAAAGTTCCCTACAGGACTGGAATATTTCCTAAGGGTACCTCTGAAGAGGAAGACAGGAGTCAATGATACTGTCATTTCTACACTGCAAAGCTGACACTTTTGTTCACATACTGTGTTGGTGGGCTGGCTGACATTTCACAAATACAGAATGCAAAAAGCTTCTTGATTTTTGTTTAAAGAAAGTCTCAAGGACTTAATTTACTGATAGCTTTGTTTGCATAATGAGGTGTTGACTTGTGCAAACTTCTTACACTGTGACTAGGAATGTATTGAGGAGAACGATTTCCCTTGGGGGCACAGTAGAGGATTAGGGAAATACATATGGGAATGGTCTCTCCAGAACATGCAGCATGCCATGKCGAGCAATTTTCCAAGACAGAGAGCTAGAACAAGCTTCATTCCTGTGAGAAAAGAGGAACAAGAAATTAGACTCCTGCTCTCAAAGTCAAAATACGGCCCCTAGTTTGCAGCATTGGTGCAGAACTACTGCATATTGCACATTTTTTAGGGGAATTCACCACTGAGACAGAATTTGCACACAAGACCAGAATGTGAYTCCATGAACTATGCAAAGAGTTCAAACACAGATCCTTTATGTTTCTATACAGGGGAAGTTACTGCACGTGCTATACTGTATGCTGTTCCTATAGGTTTGCACTCTGCTGCACACCTAGCAGTACTGTGTGCAAGAAGTAAGGTCCCTGTGTCTCTGCTGAAACTGAGGAAAAGTAGTAATAGAGCTGAGGTTGGGAGAGCTGGGTGGAAGCAACAGAAGCACGTGGGACACAAGGACTTGGGCAGCTGGTATGGGAATGTGGAAAACACATCAGCTTAGTAAAAGGATACAGTCTGGAGTTCCTAGTTTGGGCGTAAAGGTGGAAAGGCATAGGGCACAGGGCTGGGTTTGTGCTTTCTGGCTCATAGCCATATGAAAATCTTGAGCGAAGCTTCTAGAGTCACAACTTGAGTGTCCAGGTCTCTGCTATAACTAGTCAGTGCAGTATTCCTTACTCATTGGAAACCACCATTTGAATTCTTTCAACACTCAAACTCACAGATACTTTCTTTACCATAGTTAATTCAATTTATTACTTGGATTTTGCCTGTGACTTAGATCATTTATTACAAGTCAGATTTCTTTGCCCAGGTATGGGGTTCTCTCAGTCTATCCCACTACTGGCCTATTTTGGACAATGTGATACAACAAGGAGCCCTAGCTACTAACCCTGTGGCCAGCACCCCACTGATTTTACCAGGAGGGTGCACCTGAATTACTCAACTGCTTATTCTTCACTGCCTTCCCAAAGTCCCCTCTACACATGCCCAAAAGGCAGAGAAATATATCCYACAGTTCATTGTAGTTTAAGCTAACTTTAAGAGTGGTTCAACCTGCTCAGCACTACTACAGTCTCTGCTGACTCTGTGCTTCTTACTATGGGATCTCTTGAGAACACGGCACAGGGCCTATTGGGGAAATGGTTTGCGAACTACTATTCCCTTCTTCAGACTCATGTCCAAGGAGAGGATGAAAGACGACGTGGATGGAAGATGTGGGACTTGAAATGTCATCTATCTGGACCTCTGTAAGGCCTTTGACACGGTCCCCCACAACATTCTTCTCTCTAAACTGGAGAGATATGGATTTGATGGATGGACTGTCYGGTGGGTGAGGAATTGGTTGGATGGTCGCATCCAGGGGGTAAGTGGTCAACAGCTCAATGTCCAGATGGAGATCAGTGACAAGTGGTGTCCTGCAGGGGTCTGTATTGGGACCAGTACTGTTTAATATCTTCATCAATGACATAGACAGTGGGACTGAGTGCATCCTCAGCAAGTTTGCAGAAGACACAAAGCTGAGTGGTGCGGTCRACACGCCTGAGGGACGGGATGCCATGCAGAGGGACCTGGACAAGCTCGAGAAGTGGGCCCGTGTGAACCTCATAAGGTTCAACAAGGCCAAGTGCAGGGTCCTGCCCCTGGGTCGGGGCAACCCCYGGTATCAATACAGGCTGRGGGATGAAGGGATTGAGAGCAGCCCTGCCGAGAAGGACTTGGGGGGACTGATGGACAAAAAGCTGGACATGAGCCGGCAATGTGCCCTCGCAGCCCAGAAGGCCAACCGTATCRTGGGCTGCATCAAAAGAAGCGTGGCCAGCAGGTCGAGGGAGGTGATTCTGCCCCTCTACTCTGCTCTGGTGAGACCCCACCTGCAGTACTGCGTCCAGCTCTGGAGCCCTSAGCACARGAMAGACAYGGACCTGTTGGAGTGGGTCCAGAGGAGGGCCACGAAAATGATCAGGGGGATGGAACACCTCTCCTATGAGGAAAGGCTGAGAGAGTTGGGGTTGTTCAGCCTGGAGAAGAGAAGGCTTCGGGGAGACCTTATTGCAGCCTTCCAGTACTTAAAGGGGGCTTATAAGAAAGATGGGGACAGACTTTTTAGCAGGGCCTGTTGTGACAGTACAAGGGGGAATGTATTTAAACTACAAGAGGAAGGTACAAGGAAGAAATTTTTTACGCTGAGGGTGGTAAAACACTGGAAGAGCTTGCCCAGAGGGCCCCATCCCTGGAGACATTCAAGGTCAGATAGGACAGGGCTCTGAGCAACCTGATCTAGTTGAAGATGTCCCTGCGCATGGCAGGGGGGTTGGACTCGATGACCTTTAAACGTCCCTTCCAATCCACACTATTCTATGATTCTATGATTCTATAAATGGAACTGTTGGATTAACTCCAGTGTTTTTCCTGTGATGAGGACCTGCAGCGTATGTGTAGGTTCTAGACATGCTGTAGGAAAGGGTGGTTTTCAGCAGAGCTTCTGAGCCTGGGGTGGGCTGCTGCTTGGGATCGTGTCAGCTGGTAAGACCTGAGAAGCATATAGAAATGGCCACAATTGCAGTCATTCAAATTAAAACTGCAGTGAAGACCTGACAATTAAAGTGCAGACACTACTTCCACTGGGTAAATACAGCAGGGAGGAAGTGGCACACAGGAATATTTTATTTTTGTATGAAGCTTTTGTTTAAAAAGGTGTAGAATGTGTCATTACTGATAGGGGTATTGAATAGCTCCCACTGCTGTGATACAGTTGAAATCTCTGCTGATGACAAGTAGTAGCTCTAAATTGTTGAAGCATGGAGCAGATCAGCACTAAAACACTTTCTCCCTAAAGACCGCAGCCTATTGAATAACAAAGGTTTGTTAGTTGAAGTCGCTTGCAATCAACCCTTGCACAAAGCATGCATTCACAATGCCAGCTGTTGTTAACATATTAACAAGAAAACTGATTTCTTGGATGTGAAAACATCGGGTGTTAAATTCCCTCATTTACCCTTTTCTACCAGTATAGAAATCACTGCATATAAAAATATTATTTGCTCAAAATAATAATAGTACTAAGTGTGGAATAAATGCAAATAAGTAAAAAGAACTAAAAAAAAAATTTTTTTCCAAAGATACAAAGAAAACAAACCCCTACCATTTTACTCATATTTAAGAACATCTATGTTTAGGGCTGCATAGTGTTTCAACAAAAATCAGTGTCTACTGAACATGCAAATGGCTTTACAGGAACCAAAGTTAGTGCTGTAAGAAAGATAGTCATATTTTAATTTTATAAATGTTTCTTGATTACATATTACAGATTACAGATTGAAAAGTGAAATTAGGGAGCAGTGGGRTGTATTTCTTTATCTGAAAGAGGTCACTATTCCAAATCTGTAGTTAACAGAATGGTTAAAAGGAAAGCGTGTACTAAATGAAAAGACAGCAGCAAAAAAGCAGATCTGAATTCATCTGGAATAAACTCATAAATTCATCTGGAAACAGCTTTAATAAAAAGCAGTCTCAGTCCTGGGATGTTCAACTAAGCCAGCTAATTAGCCCTGCAAAGACAAGGCAAAAAGACTATTTAAAAAGGAAGCGCAATAATGAAACTTAAAGAAAGACAATATAAAACAAATCTCTCAACAGAAACAGGACAAGAATTCATTTTTCCCGTAGCGCTCTCCACAGCTCCTGAAAGTGCCTGCTGCTGGCAATGAATGAAATAAAAGGGGAGGAGGGAGAACAGGGAGAAAGAGGTGTTATCTTACCAGCCGACAGAGCTTATCGCCCCACTCCCTTCATGACGCTGGGAACTCACAAGCCTATAAAATGTGCCTTGGCTCCCAGTCCCCTTCTCCTTCAGCAAAACAAAAAGCAAGAGGTGGCTGTACAGAGGAGGAATGGGATGCTGTTCTACCCACAGGTAGCTCTCCTGACTCAGCTGGTACAGCATTTCTAACAGTTTGAACACCGTAGCCAAAGCTTTTTCGGACAGATCTCTGCTTCCCAGTACCTGCTGTGCTGCCTTACTTCCTTTTTTCTTTCTTTCATCTTCTTATCTGTTAGTGGGGATTTTGGAGGGTTGGGAGAGGGAGGTGGGAGAGGCACATCATTCCTGGAAGAGACGAGAGGAACATCCAAGATGACTTCTGTCCCCACAGCCAACTGGAACATGAGCATGAGCAGCAGGTGGAACATGAGCCTTGCTGCAACAGGCGATCCCTGGGGACAGGTGCTGGGAGCACCAGCTGGAAACACTTCTCCCCCTGTAGCATCCTCAGCAGCCAACTTCTCCAATCAGTTTGTACAACCCTCTTGGCGCATTGCCCTGTGGTCTCTGGCTTATGGTGGTGTGGTGGCAGTGGCCGTTTTTGGAAATCTCATTGTCATCTGGATTATCCTGGCTCACAAGCGCATGAGGACGGTGACCAATTACTTCCTGGTGAACCTGGCCTTCTCCGATGCCTCCATGGCTGCTTTCAATACTCTCATCAACTTCATCTATGCACTGCACAGCGAGTGGTACTTTGGAGAGGCTTACTGCCGCTTCCACAACTTCTTCCCAATCACAGCTGTCTTCGCCAGCATCTACTCCATGACAGCGATAGCTGTGGACAGGTGAGAAAAGAGAGGAAAAGTTTAGGGGTGAGAGATTGAGATGAGATTCTCTGCTGAAATAAAAATACAGAGGTAACAATCATTACGTGATGAGAGGCAGAGCCCTCAATAGTTCATCGATTGTGCTCTTCTCTACTTCTTTAAGATCTCTCCCTAACACAGTTTTTCTCCCTGTCTTTGGTCTTTCTCCTTCAGCCTTTCATTGGTTTTACTCTCTTGCTTTCTTTTACAACAAACACTTCCTCCTCTGACTTCAGCTGCTCTCTGTGCTCCATCTTTTAATACTAATTCTGTAACAGCAGCCATTGCTCAGGGTTTTGCTTCCCCACCTGTGAAAACAGTATCTGTCCCTCAGTCAATGTCATCTAATTCATACTGATAAGGAGTTGTAGAGATTGTGTGTAAAGGGAGAGGATTTCAAATTTCCCTCCTCTTTGTATTTCTGCAGCTGGGAGAGGCATCTACCTCCTCCTCAGAAATCACTTCAGACACTGTTTTTAATAGCTCTTCTCACAGACAGCACTGAGCTGCTTGGTTCCTCCTGATTTTAACTAATGAGACTATTTACATTGCCATCTGTGCATATCCAGAGGTCTGGTAAGAACATGGTTTCAAAGTGCTTGATTTTTTTCTGATTACTTGCAGCAAAACAAGCCTTTGTGACTGTGAAAGAAAACAGGATGGGGAAAAACTTTACCTTTGTGCTCTTGACAACAATGGAATAGGACAGCTGTAGTCTCCGTAGAGTAAAGGAGGGATGTAGTTGTCAGATTTCCAACAGAGATGCTTTGATGGACCATCTTTCTCAGAAGGTGCTGTGAGTCTCCCCTAGGAAATGTTCCTTTCTTTATGATCATTTTCACATTTGCTGTACCGGAGAGATAACCTACCCCATGCTTTAGAAATCCAATAAATTCCTGAATTTTCATTCAGAAAAACAGATCGCTTTGTACTTCAGATCTTTCATTCCTTTTAGCAATGCACTGAAATTACTCACAAAACTCCTTTCTACATATTCAAATCACATTATGCATCTTGCCTGAATTGACTTGGCAGAACTGCTGCACTTTCCGGTGATGGTAGTTAAGATTTTATAGGGTTCAATCCATCTTCTGAAACGTTATTTCTCATTTCCAGGTGCAAAGATTGGGAAACATGTTGTTGTACCTTTTGTCTGTGCTGTGGACAAGTTCATAATAATGCTTTTCTGTTGGCCTTACTAATTGCAAATTTTAGGTGGCATTCTCAGCCAGATGCATTTCTGTTCCGTAAAGCTAAAAATGAAAGAGAAAATGAGATTCTTAGCAACTCTTCTATCTCTCTGCTCTGAGGATGGGTGAAGACAGGAGGAAATCAGTACACTTTCCTCCTGCCAGTGATGTATCTTGTTCCCAACTGTTACTTCCCATTAATAATGGAGGAGGTACTGTAAAGCCAGTGATACTATCTTTAACCAGGCAAAGATTTCTTCCCTTGTCAGTTTGGGTTTAGCTTAAGATTCTCATCTAGCTTAAGGTTTTCAGAAAGATAAAAGATTTTTAGTTGATGCTGAGGATTTAACTGTTATTGCTGCAGCTGATCATGTCACTGGCGGAGCAGTTACTAGGATGCTCTGAGTAAGGTTTTTCATTTTTCTGACAAAAACATCCACAGAGATGTAGTACTTACTACCTTGAAAGTTCCTAAATTTATGCTAGGAAACTGGAAATTAAGGTGAATACAGTTCCTTGGGAATCCAAAGGGTGCATTTCCAGAGTAAGTAAAGAATGGCTCGGCTCCACACTGACTGAAGTGCAATGGTCAGATACAAATATATTGGAAATGTTTTCCTTGGTTTAGCAACGTGAGACACTGGTGCTCAGAAGCGAGTCAATTACTGCTGCTATTCACTCTGATCTATTTCTTGTCTGAAAATCCCCTGAAGAAATCACAATTTCCACCCCACCACATCTTCCAAGCTCACCTGCCCCCAAAGACAAATCAAAATCTTCCCTTGGGGGGAGCACAGTGAACAATGCCACAGCTGTGTTTAGGTGACCTCTCTGTAGTACCAAGGAACATCATGTAAAACAAACAGAAGAGCAGTATATCCCTCCTTCCCTATTCACACTGCTATTCCTTTTCCTTTTATACCAAATGACACCTGATGCGTTCAGTACCTTTAACCATTTCCTGGCTACCTCTGCAGAATACTTCAGCAGAGTCAAGAGGAAAACTGAGGTTCAAAGTGAATCCCAAGGAATGTCCTTGGATGTACAGACTGCCCTATTCCAGGGCACAGATCTGCTGGGTGGACATTTTTTAAAACTTTGGTTCCCATTTGCCTTCTGTAAAAGTTCAGCCAGTGCTTCAGACAGGACACTCTGCTTTAGTTTTGACCCAGTAAACTCATCCTTACACATTCATGTTCATTTAAAAATTAAAAAAAAAAAAAATGCTACAAATTAGGATAAAGCTACTGAGAGAACTGAAATGATGGGATCGTGTCAGATGATTTTGCAGTAGAAATTGTTAACATCCCAAAATACTGAAAGTTCATGGGTTGCAACTCACTAAAAAGTGTGTCATGATATGCTCCACTGATTGTTTTAGAACATCCAAACATTCACAGAGTATGAATGAGTCACTGTGATTCTAGACATCACTGAGCAGAGGTCACGGGCAGTACATGTTTCCTTTCACATCTGATTCGGTAGGCCATGTTGTTTAAGTTGTGCGCACTGTGAAATTACTGGACTAAGACAGACTTCTGTGGAGTAGGCAGTTCCTGCAGTGGGGTGTGCTGCATCTGGAGCTGAGTGTGAAAGTGTCCAAGACTGCTGTAAGACCACCTGGTCATTGAACATAGACTCAAATTTACGTGGGTTTATTCACACTTCTGACCACCCCTTCCTGGTGGTCTTTTTCCCCAGCCTTCTGCTTCTTTTCCAACAGCCTGTTTGCARCCTCTACTGCAGGGATGCCACAAGTAGCTTTAACCAAGCCAGCTCAAGTATCAGAAGCAGCACAGATTTTACACTGTACTGCTTCACAGGCATTCATTCATTCGTTCTTCTGTAGCTCATGCTGCACAGTACCACAGTTACATTGCTTCCAGTGCAATAGTTCCTTTAGCTACCTTATAGAATCATAGAATAGTTTGGATTGGAAGGGACCTTTTAAAGGTCATCTAGTCCAACCCCCCTGCCATGSGCAGGGACATCTTCAACTAGATCAGGTTGCTCAGAGCCCTGTCCTATCTGACCTTGAATGTCTCCAGGGATGGGGCCCTCTGGGCAAGCTCTTCCAGTGTTTTACCACCCTCAGCGTAAAAAATTTCTTCCTTGTACCTTCCTCTTGTAGTTTAAATACATTCCCCCTTGTACTGTCACAACAGGCCCTGCTAAAAAGTCTGTCCCCATCTTTCTTATAAGCCCCCTTTAAGTACTGGAAGGCTGCAATAAGGTCTCCCCGAAGCCTTCTCTTCTCCAGGCTGAACAACCCCAACTCTCTCAGCCTTTCCTCATAGGAGAGGTGTTCCATCCCCCTGATCATTTTCGTGGCCCTCCTCTGGACCCGCTCCAACARGTCCGTGTCTTTCCTGTGCTKAGGRCTCCAGAGCTGGACGCAGTACTGCAGGTGGGGTCTCACCAGAGCAGAGTAGAGGGGCAGAATCACCTCCCTCGACCTGCTGGCCACGCTTCTTTTGATGCAGCCCATGATACGGTTGGCCTTCTGGGCTGCAAGGGCACATTGCCGGCTCATGTCCAGCTTTTTGTCCATCAGTCCCCCCAAGTCCTTCTCGGCAGGGCTGCTCTCAATCCCTTCATCCCCCAGCCTGTATTGATACCGGGGGTTGCCCCGACCCAGGGGCAGGACCCTGCACTTGGCCTTGTTGAACCTTATGAGGTTCACACGGGCCCACTTCTCGAGCTTGTCCAGGTCCCTCTGCATGGCATCCCGTCCCTCAGGCGTGTTGACCGCACCACTCAGCTTTGTGTCTTCTGCAAACTTGCTGAGGGTGCACTCAGTCCCACCGTTTATGGGGATAAAGTTTTAAAATAGCCTAAGATAAACTGAATAGGGGATAGTTCTGGAGCCAATATGCCCTTGCCACTGGCCAGTGCATGATCCTAAAGGGTCAGGTGTCTTAACTCCATCTGTGACTACTGGCTGTGGTACAGTTCTTGGACATATTGAAGACAGTAAGTTTAGGCAGAATTTAAGCCATCTGGCCCTGGCCATTGAAGACCCACTGTCCCTTCCTACTAGTTCTTAGCATGCAAAAGAGGTGGTTCATGTATGCTGGCAATCAATTTCCAATCCCAAGATTGTCTCATTATACAACCAGTTCTGTGTGTAGGCCTAGAAATTCTCTGCAGATATCTGATGGTTAAAGTGGAAGTTTGGAGATGTAGCAATATGACATAAAATAACATGCCTTCAGTAGAGCACAGTATATTTTTATGCAGTTTTTCCTGTTATTAGCACATCTACAGTATGACTTTCTCAGTTATTGTTCTCTCAGCAATTCCATAATGATTTCCTCATTTCAACGAGTTTAACTCCTTATAAAAGCAACTGCTCTGGAATTAAGCAAGGTATTCTAACAGTGATGGTAAGTAGTTGCTGATCCTATTCACATCTTACCATTTCTTTTCTTCCTAGTATGCAAGCAAACTTTCGGTCTTTGAAAAGCTATTGCATATATATTAGATTTCTTTATATGCAAAAGTAATTGAAAAGAATGACATATATATGCCAATATTTCATACAAATGTAAATAAAATTACATTTATGATACACCAATGTTCTGCATTACTGCAAAGCAGCCTACAAGGCTTACTGCTGCTCAACATGGGTCAACATAATAGCATCAAAAAGACCTACGTAAATTCTTTTTTTAACAAATTATTAGGAAAGAGAAAAATGATGGATTTGACCTAATCCTTTCTAAAGATCAGATTCTGCCAAATGTTACCCATCTATCCTAGCCCTATACTCTGCAAAAATCCCAGCCCATTTTTCAGTTCAGCTACTTGCAGAGTAAAATGTATTGCAATAGAAGAATGACAAAATAAAGTCCAATGTTAAAGACAATTCCACTTTCACACACCTTTTTTTAATCACAAAACTTTCCTCACATGTTGTGTTGATGTAAACTCTGCAGCTCTTACAATTTGCTGCCTCAGTGAGCCATTAATAATGCAAGTCCAATAATTAACTTCAAATCAGGAGATTATCAAAGTAAATCATCATTTTTAAAACTTAAAACTTGATCATGTCCCAAAGCACCATTATGATTTCAATAACAACTTCATCTTTTCCCCCTTTTTTGGTCCTTCTGATAGAATGAAATACCTTTTTCTTTGGCCTACAGGCAGATACAGGACTTTTTTCTATTTTCATCTAGTCCAACAGAGCTGTTATGAAAATTCCTATTTGTATTTATTCCACAGAACTGTGTCTGCAACTCTATTTTTAGAAGGAATAAGGCTATTAAAATTAGAGCTAAAAGACAGGTATATTAGCACTCTTACCTCTGGTACCTCAGACAGCTCACTTAAGTATGACTACACAGCATCATGTTGTTGACGTGGATAACATGTTGACATCAGGATGGATGTTTTTAAAAATGTGATTGAAAAATCAAATAATCAAACAATTTGCAGCCGAATGAGAATCAGAATCCAAGAGCCATGGGCCCAGCTTTCTCTTTCCCAACACCCCTACACTCACTTTGCTGAACACCAGACTCAAAATCAAATTAACATACACTAATAAAATATTAGATAATTAGAGAATCTCCATGTTTCAGAATATGATTGATTCTTGTTATTAGCAGTCTGTTTCCTTTTGGTTGCCCTTCTCACTTGTTTTTCATAAGCTTCCTCAAGTTTTTTATAGTTCCCCCTTTTTAAATGAAACATTACCATAGCAGCTCCTTTTGGCTTTTATTGTTTCTGCAGAGATGTTAAAACCAGTCATACTTTAGACACTATTCGAAGAATAATAATATTTAAGCCTGACCACAGACACTGTTCAGGACCAATCCAACTCAAAAGGTCCTTGTTTACTTTGGGCTTCTCCTCATAGATGCTCCATAGAGCAGTCATTAATGTTGACCAAGAATATATTTTATGTCTGCACAGAAGTCACTGATATCTTCTATTATTGTTGCATTACCTGCTATCACAGCCTTTCTAATTTCTTTTGGCATGTCACCATTATTACTGTGAATTAGCTGAGTGTAGAATCCTGAAATTTATTTTTTCAGAGTCATGCCTGGAGTTTGAAACCATAAAATTCTATATTATTCATGAATACATTTGTTTTACTTGACTTGATTTTAAACTATATTTAACATTCAGTTTTATTCCTCCTCTTGCACAATCTCCTCTCTTTTTTATGAACCTTAGTATTACAGTGTTACGTTCCTCCTACCTAGTTTCTAGTATGCCTGTTACACCAATATCCTTATTCAAAACTTGTCATTCTAGTTTCCCACCTTATTTCTTAGACTTCTAATATGTCTACAGAAGCACACATATACTGGGTCAGTTTTCTGTTTTTCTGTGACATTGTTCAGTTACTGATGGCTATCAATAATCCCTCTATACACTCGGACTCCAGCATAAGTAATAGGATACAAGTTTGTAACAGTTACAAGGCATAAACACATGATTCAATTTATCAAATGAATCCTAAATTCATCATGTGTACACACTCAGATCCTCAAAGTATCACTTAGGCTCTTCATTCTCTTCAAGTGCATGCTGTAAGAGCAGTTGTTATTGTCACAAAGTAGTACCACAAGCCCCACAAATGAATCTGTTACTGAAATTCTGACGTAGGCAGTTGGCACATTGAAAAATGTATTATCTTTCCAGTAGAATACACTTTGGTATCTGTCTCTGCGTGAGTTCCAATTCCTGGGACAAATTGCTCAAGGCCTTCATATGCCATAAACATTTTAAACTGATACTCCTGCCAAACTATACACAACCATATTTGATGTAGAATAACATTATCTGAATTGGGAGTTAAGTATCTGTTACCTGTCCTGTGTGCTCAGAAACACTGAAGTATAGGGAGAGATGTATGTGAAAAAATGATCTCAAATATGTCTAACAGGTTAGGATATGGAGTGCACAGGGCATGACCTGATGTTGTGGTCATATGGTAGTGGCATCAGCAAAAGATGCACAACAGAAAGATATACACTGGTACTTGCATTCTTGTACATGTGCTTGGTACCGAGTGTTTTGTGCTTGGCTCACCAGTGAATAGAGACGGTTGAAGCAATGGCAGGCAGGAAACCTGCATCACCCAGCCAGCTGCCGTCCCCTGCACAGAGCTCAGCCCAAACAGAACTGCAGCCTTTGGCCCCTCTCTCACTCCCCTTCCCTCAGACTCTGTTGTCTCAAAGTAAATGGTTTCCATGGAAAAGAAGAGAGAATTTGCACTGAAGACCAGGGAGAGAGAGATGAACATAGGAACAAGAAAACAAAAAGCTAGATGGATTTCTTTTCAGGTTTCTTGTGCTTTACAGGCTATTTTCCCCAGAGAGATCTCCCCCTCATATCTGAGAATATTTTCATCTGAAGAATTGGATGAAGGGAGTTTCTGTAAACTCACTGTGCTGTTTTTTCCACAAGATGCCATTTTATTGCTAGTTAGCTTTACCTGCCTCTGGTGTCACATAACTACACAAAACACTACCTGCCCTACCCCCAAACTAAAGTTCAATACATCTTTTTTTCCAAACAAATGGATGACTTCATAATCATGACTTCATGAATCAGCCTTCATCACTGCATATCATGAATGGAAAAATGCAATATATGCTTTTAAAATTATCACTATTATTACTATTACTACTTTGCCAATCAAACTATAGAATTCAAATAGGAAATCCCTTCCCCATTTCTCTGTGTTTCCCAATTTGTATTTTAAGATGAAGCACATTATATTTCTGGATCCCAGTATCTAGACTGCCCTCTGAAAAATACTAGTCCTCAGAACTGGAGAGAAAAAGTTGAACAGGAGAACATTATGGGTTCAAAAATCAAGAGGTGAAACATAAAGGACTATGACTTGGGGGCCTAAAATGATTTTGTGGGTTTGACAATTCTCCTTCTTTCTTTCTGAGAAAAGAGGTGAAATAGTTTCTGCAGAACATCCTGATGCAATGGCTACAAGATTCAGACTGTCAGAGACATAGGAAAAATAATCCATTTCTTGCTGTGGTACAAACTCACAATGATCAGGCAAAAAGACAGAATCTTTTTGGGTTTTGGTCAAAATTCATGCCAGACTTATGTTATTGATAACATACTGAGACAGTTTGGGAATAAACATAGTCATAACAGCTATTTTTTTTCCTCTTTGTTTCGCATTGAGTAAATATTCTATTTAACAAGTCGCTTTCAAAAGATGCAGTGAAAAAAGTGAGGTTGATAGGTCAATATCTTGAGGAGTATAAGCAACATTTACAACAGTGACTAGCCCCAAGTCTTCTTGTTCCAGGCAGGAAACAACATCTGACAAGTTCAAACCATATGTTCAAATGAGAAGTTCATTTTAGACAGAGTCTTAGCCTTAAATACATTTTCTCAGTGCCCTTATTTATAGCTTAATGAAAACTGTTAAAAGATCTATCTGTTGTTTACTATGTAAGGTAGCCTGCAGTACTTTTCAAAGATAGTCAAGGGTTGGGTTTTTTTGTTTTCTTTTTTTTTTTTTCCCTTGAATATTATTGCCTATATGCATGTATTTCTGACAGATTTACCAACCAGGAGAGAAATTTGTATCATTCACATATCTGTGTTTACCTGAAATAAAATTATTTCAAAACAACTGCAGAAACAAGAAGGAAGCCATTCAGATGACAGTGTCAGAAATGTAGGCAATAACAGAGTGGGTTGTAGTCTGTGCAGATGGAGCTGTTTCTGCAGACTTTGCATTGATATTGGTCCTTGACAGCCCAGGTAGATTGTATTCAAAGAACAGGAGAAACAGAAGCCCTTCTGTCAGGGGAAGTCAGTTAGTCCATCATTTTATGAGACAGACCAAAGAAAAGTGTTATCCCTTTTCTATCAATATGCATAGGTATAGAATACATTGTGTAAAATCAATTACATACTTAAAAAAATCTAGCGCATTGCTAGTTACCAAAATGTTCCATAAGTAGAAAGCATTGCACTGTGTATGAGAACTCTTCAGAACTGAAGAATTTCAGTATTCCTGTTTTAAGGTTTCTGTTAAGAGGTACCCAAAAGCAAGGCATTGCATGCTAGTCCTGATTTCAAACTGCAGTGTTACCCCCTGCTGAAAGCGCAACAGCCATTCACTAAGAGCAGCACGTGTGCCTCTGGGTAAATCAAGGCCAAGTTATCCCTCTGGGATATTGCCCACTGATCTCTCAAAAGTACAATGTGTTGTTTATCTATCATGCTGTCATACAGTCTTTCTTTATGCTGTTAGCTTTAAGATGATCACTGCGTAACAGTAACATTGTTCACTGTAGATCCTTCTGGCCACCAAAACCAGTCTTATTCAACAGTCAGAGACAGTCCTACAAAAATGCCCGTAGCCACTCTTCCTGCAGAGAAAGTCAGTCTAAATGAATGAATACAGACTGCTCCCACGAGAAAAGACAGAGCCTTGCACTAGTAAGTAGAAGATAAAGATTAAAGAATGCAAAAGTTAAAGATTTGGGTTTTGTCATACAAAAAATGCCTCTAAAATCTCACAGTTCATTCCATCCCCTTTAGTCTACTGTATCTACCTTACAGAGACCTTTTGTAGGATTTTCCACAACAATGTTCTAAATAAGGGCAGGGAATCATAGCAATTTCCCTACCTAAGTTTCTTAATTACCAGCTGATTCCAAATACAAAGTTTCAAAACCAGCTTCTGTTTGAGGGAATAACCGCATCTGTGCATTCACGAAGGAAGTGCACTCTGCTGTCTGCTGTTGACGAGCCACTTGTATGCAAGCATTACGATTTTCTCTCAGTCTCTTCCTTTGTCAAGTCCCAATTTCCTGTTACAATCTGGGGCTGAATTGATTACTTTTTCCTCCATTTGTGTTCATAAACACACTGTAAACAGGTGAAACAAATCACTTAAGATGATTAAAGGGTTCCAACTGTGTCTCCAGATGGGCATTTGTAGGATCCAATTTTGAACATCGTTTTGTTTTAAAAACATCTTTTGTATTTCTGCTACAATTTTCTAAATAATGTGTTAGAGGGAAGATTTTCCCACCTGTATTAGTCAGTGTACGCTGTTTTACAAAAAGATAAATTAGGATTATTTTTTTATCTTTTCTACTGTCAGAACCATAATACACAAACTTCAGAAGCTTTTATAGTACTTACCAGCTATTTGTCTCTTATGTTATTTGCAAACTGTAACAGAGCTACATGATTATGCTGTCATTATAACCACTGGCTTAAAGAGTTTATCAATGTAATTCAAACAAGGACTGTCTCTATTATAGTTTCAGAGAAAACAGATTTTCTTGATTTGATGAACTCAAGAAACAAGTACCAAATAATAAATTGTAGACTCCAGCCAAAATGAGCTGGAGGAAGTTCTGAAGGAAACTAGATCTGTTCTGACCCCAGCAGATAAGAAAACAATCTTGAAGGAAAAGAGCGCTGCAGCAATCACACCATGATGCACCAGCCATTATGTCTTGCAGCCTGACTGATTTGTCATTAAGTTCAATGGAAAGACTCTTGCTGACTTCAGTAGTAATTATCTAGGGACAAAGACTAACACAAGCCAAAGCTGGAAGAAAAGCTATGACAGTGGGATACAGCATGATCACAGCAAATGAAATCATGTGCTAATGATTCTAGTGATGAAACTAAAGTGCTACCTAAAAATGTTTTAGAGTAATACATAGAATATGGTGCAGATGTTGAGTAATCCACATTCTTGCAAGTGTTGGCTTGAGTCTCTACCTGTACATACTTACATCCCTAAATTTCTAAATGTGCATATTCCATCTTATAATTATCTTCCAAGTCTTAGGGTTTATGTTGGATGGGGTGATAACGGTTTCTGCTTGTTGTGATAAATGAGCATAATGAGTTAATTCTTTTCAGTTGATACGTACTTTAGATTCAGCATCCCCACTTTATTGTGTGGAACAAGCTATCTGTGGCATTATCAGCAGCTCCCACTGGAGTGAGAAAGCATTCGAAGTCCAATCCTGAAATCAAACGACCTCAGTGAGAGTTCAGAGCCCTTTGTTTGGCTCTAGCCTGGTGACTGACTGAACAGTAAATGTCCAAAGACTGCAAAGCGAATTGGCACAGTGCTCCACTGAATAATGTTTGTGTGGCTACAGAATGCTTTTCAGCGGTGTAACAAGTCTTCAGCTGCTTGTAGCCATTATAAATCCTCCTTCAGCTCAAATGCCTACCATCTTTTAGTGTCCTTAGAGACAGAGGTGTGGGGAGGTCCAAGGTCTGTGTACAAATATCACAGAACATGGTGGACCTACGAGGGCCTCAGCACTTGCCACATTCACTGACTTCAGAAGGACTGCATAAGTTCAGGCCACTTGAAAGAATAGTGGAGAAGCAGAACAGTCATTAAGACAGATTACATCGGTGCATCAGAGAAGTCCATCTGTTCCCCTTGCACACAGTTTATGGTTGGCTGATCACAGAGAGAACAACTCTTCGGGAGTTCTCTCCCATACACCTGCAGAGGCAAAAGGGCTTGCCACCATAGAGCCCTACTGTCAAAACATTGTGCTTTTCTACCAGTTCTACTTACCTTGGAATCTCTGGTCCACTAGGGCTGATTTTTCTCGTATGTCTTTTGCCTTTACATCACCCCAGTTTCCTTTCTTATTCTCTCCTCTCTCAACCCAATTTCTATCTGCTATTATTCTACAATTCTCCTTTCTTTGCTTCTCCTCCTATTAGTTTCTCATTATTCTTGTTTCACTTCTATTCCTACTTTTGCATTCAGCAAACTGTTCCCCAGTCTCAGTTCTTTTGCTTTTGCTCCAGATCCTGTATCTTATCATTCTCCCTTTCATTCCTGGCCTACTCACACAATCCTCTTTTTTCTACACCATGTTCACCACCATTCAGTGCACAATTCAGACAGCATGTCTGCTGCTCCCCCTTGTAACTGGCACTTTGCCACACAAAATATATAGAATCATAGAATCATTAAGGTTGGAAAAGACCTCTAAGATCATCGAGTCCAACCATCAACCCAACACCACCATGTCCACTAAACCATGTCCCTAAGCACCACATCTACACGTCTTTTAAATACTTCCAGGGATGGGGACTCAACCACTTCCCTGGGCAGCCTGTGCCAATGTTTAACCACTCCTTCAGTAAAGAAATTTTTCCTAATGTCCAATCTAAACCTCCCCTGACGCAACTTAAGGCCATTTCCTCTCATCCTATCACTAGTTACTTGGGAGAAAAGACCAACACCCACCTCACTCCAACCTCCTGTCAGGTAGTTGTAGAGCGTGATAAGGTCTCCCCTCAGCCTCCTCTTCTCCAGACTAAACAGTCCCAGTTCCCTCAGCCGCCCCTCATAAAATCTGTTCTCCAGACCCTTCACCAGCTTCATTGCCCTYCTCTGGACACACTCCAGCACCTCAATGTCCTTCTTGTAGTGAGGGGCCCAAAACTGAACACAGTATTCGAGGTGCGGCCTCACCAGTGCCGAGTACAGGGGCACGATCACTTCCCTACTCCGGCTGGCCACACTATTTCTGATAGAAGCCAGGATGCCGTTGGCCTTCTTGGCCACCTGGGCACACTGCTGGCTCATATTCAGCCAGCTGTCAACCAACACCACCAGGTCCTTTTCTGACAGGCGGCTTTCCAGCCACTCTTCCCCCAGCCTGTAGCGTTGCATGGGGTTGTTGTGACCCAAGTGCAGGACCCGGCACTTGGCCTTGTTGAACCTCATACAGTTGKCCTCAGCCCATCGATCCAGYCTGTCCAGRTCCCTCTGCAGAGCCTTCCTACCCTCAAGCAGATCGACACACCCGCCCAGCTTGGGGTCGTCTGCAAACGTACTGAGGGAGCACTCAATCCCCTCATCCAGATCATTAATAAAGATATTGAACAAGACCGGCCCCAAAACGGAGCCCTGGGGAACACCGCTCGTGACCGGCCGCCAACYGGATTTARCTCCATTCACCACAACTCTCTGGGCCCGGCCGCCCAGCCAGTTTTTTACCCAGCGAAGAGTACACCTGTCTAAGCTGTGAGCCGCCAGCTTCTCTAAGAGAATGCTGTGGGAGACAGTGTCAAAGGCTTTACCAAAGTCCAGGTCGACCACATCCACAGCCTTTCCCTCATCCACTAGGCAGGTCACCTGGTCCTAGAAGGAGATCAGGTTGGTCAAGCAGGACCTGCCTTTCATGAACCCATGCTGGCTGGGCCTGATCCCCTGGTTGTCCCGCACATGGCTTGCAAGCACCCCCAAGATGAACCGCTCCATAATTTTCCCCGGCACTGAGGTCAGACTGACAGGCCTGTAGTTCCCTGGGTCCTCCTTCCGGCCCTTCTTGTAGATGGGCATCACATTGGCAAGCCTCCAGTCATCCAGGACCTCCCACATTAACCAGGACCGCTGATAAATGATGGGGAGTGGCTTGGCAAGCTCCTCCGCCAGCTCCCTCAGCACTCTCGCGTGGATCCCATCCGACCCCATAGACTTGTGAGCGTCCAAGTGGCGTAGCAGGTCGTTCACTGCTTCCTCTTGGATTATGGGGGGTTTATCCTGCTCACCGTCCCCATCTTCCAGCTCAGGGGGCTGAATACCCTGAGGATAACTGGTCTGACTATTAAAGTCTGAGGCAAAGAAGGCATTAAGTACCTCAGCCTTTTCCTCATCCTCGGTGGCAACGTTCCCCCCGGCATCCAATAAAGGATGGAGATTCTCCTTGGCTCACTTTTTGTCATTAATATATTTGTAAAAACATTTTTTGTTGTCTCTAACGACAGCGGCCAGATTGCATTCTAGCTGGGCTTTTGCCTTTCTCATTTCCTCTCTGCATGACCTGATGAGATCCCTGTACTCTTCTTGAGTTGCCTGCCCCTTCTTCCACAAGTGGTAAACTCTCTTTTTTTTCCTGAGTCGCAGGAAGAGCTCCCGGTTCAGCCAGGCCGGCCGTCTTCCCCGCCCCTTCTTCTTACAGCACATGGGGACAGCCTGCTCCTGCGCCTTCAAGACTTCCTTCTTGAAGAACGTCCAGCCTTCCTGGACCCCTTTGCCCTTCAGGACCGCCTCCCAAGGGACTCTCTCAACCAGTGTCCTGAACAGGCCAAAATCCACCCTCCGGAAGTCCATGGTAGTGGTTTTGCTGGCCCCCCTCCTTACTTCACCAAGAATTGAAAATTCTATCATTTCATGGTCGCTAAGCCCAAGACGGCCTCCGACCACCACATCTCCCACCCGTCCTTCTCTGTTTGTAAACAGCAGGTCGAGCGAGGCACCTCCCCTGGTAGGCTCCCTCACCAGCTGCGTCAGGAAGTTGTCTTCCACAYACTCCAGGAACCTCCCGGACTGTTTCCTCTCTGCCGTGTTGTATTTCCAGCAGACGTCCGGGAAGTTGAAGTCCGCCACGAGAACAAGGGCTAGCGATCGGGAGACTTCTGCCAGCCGCTTGTAGAATGCTTCATCGGCCCCTTCATCCTGGTTGGGTGGCCTATAACAGACTCCCAGCAGGATATCTGCCTTGTTGGCCTTCCCCCTCATCCTTACCCATAAACACTTGACCTTATCATCACCATAATCGTTAAGCTCTAGACAGTCGAAACACTCCCTAACATACAGAGCCATATGTAAGGATATCAAACAGAGTAAGGAAATGAGCCCTAATAACAGAGCTACACCATGAAAGATGACAGACAGTTGTCAGCTGTGGGTAATTGGAACATATGGGGCAATATCCTGCATCACACATACACATTATACCTTACTTAGCATCCTCACCTCACTAATTTTCTGAGCAACACCTAAGCATGGAACCTGTAGCCTGTGCTAGCAGGAGCTTTCATTCCTAGTAGAACCACCCTGGCCAAAATGGACAGAGATCAAAGGCAAGGGCCAACTGAAAAATTAGCTACTGCTCCTTCAGGTTGAGGCTAAAGACATAGACAAAAAACTTACCACCCTTAGGTACCAGTAATGGCAAGATAACATTTCCAGCAAACAATTATAGGCAGGAGTGGCTAAGCCTCCTTTGCAAATGACAGCTAACAGTGCAGGAAGGACTCAATTCTCTTCTGGGCTTCTTTTGGCTACTGAGATTAACATCCAGAGACAGCTCAACTACAGAGGTGTTTTTTAACCTGCAACTGAGAGCCATTCTGCATTTTCCACGATCCTTAATTATGGCAATGATGGCTTCTCTAGGAAAATGCTACCAAACTTATATGACAAATTTGAGTGAGTGTAACAATTGCAGCTATAAAGCAATATTTCACTATGTTAATTAAGCAATTTTGTTTCTAAGAAAAGCCGCTTAGGGAACAAGTTAGATACTTCATTGTAATTGTTAGTGTACTGGCAAATCAGAATAAATTAGATTTCTTATCAAAGGCTCAGTAGTAGAGAGCTGTCAATACTCTCTGGTCAGCTAAGTCCTTCTTGCACAAAGGCATTATTGAGGGAATGGCCAAGGCTCCTCCACCTCTTCCCCATCTTGTTTGTTAGAATGACTGCCTGCTACATTTTCGTAATCTATCTTGTGCAAAAGCTAGGCTGTTGGCTTATCACACAAATTTCAACATGAAAGACAAGTAGCCTGCTTTTCATCTGATCCTTGTCCTTTGGCTTACCTCACTCAGAGAGCCAATAGTTAAAATTTCCATCAGTACAGCTGTATGAGTCATTTCACACAAACAATCCACATCTTCAAAGAGCAGTCACCAGACAGGGAGATAAAACAACAGAATTTTATCTTAGCCAAAGAGAATTACTGCTGGTACCTATTGGGAATAAGAATAATATAACTGGGAATAAGAATAATGTGAATGTAATAGAAATCTGACAATAACACATAAAATAATGTCAATGTGCAATCTGAAGAAAACTAGCAATTGAAAGGAATGATTACAGGCTAGGAAGAGATGCCTTAAGAGTCCCCCAAGCATGTGAAAATGATGACTTGTTTATGGGTTATCACCTACTACAGGTAAAGATCATCAAGCATTTTGGACCATATCTGGCAGTCCACGCTCAAGCTAGTTCAATTTGAAAGACAGAACTCATGACTACAAACTTATCTTCATTACCAAGTTGTACTTACTCTTTGGAGGAGAAGGGAACTAGAGTGTAGAGGACAACAATCCAACTGATGTATATTTTCATGACATCTGCTGCTTTCTCAGGACAAGACACCCAGAACTTGAATAAACCTATTTCATAGTTAGCATGTAATACCAAAAGCACCAGTTTAGCTGAAAAAACCAAAAGGCAGGTAAAGGAGAGGGGAACTAATTGCTCTGTGGGAAAAAATATGTAAGTGCAGTAAAAACAATGCAGAATAAATAGGCTTGAAATTCTAGATATGGAAATTGATGATTCAGAGCTGAAGTTGTTTTAGATCTCACTGTTTCTGACAGCATTTAGATGTTTTAAGGTATTAGCACAGTTATCATGTCTACTAGAGGCTGAGTACCACTATGATGGCAGATGTTGGATTTATGACATTTTTGATGGTTAACTATAAATGGAGTTATTTTTGCTAAAACAAATATCTATTCTATAATTACCCATCTCTCAAGTATGAAATTTCCAAAAAGTAGGAATATCTTGAATGAAATTTGTTTGCCATAGCAGGTAAATATGGATGCAGAAGATTACTTGCACAAATTCTTATCAGGAGCATTATCTTATGAATATTATTATTATTGTCTTGTATCTAATGTCTGTACCTAAAAATCTTGGGCAAGTCTGCCTAGAACCTAAGTGTGTACTGTAACAATTAGGACATCACACCTTCCTTCATTTTAAATGAGTGCTACTCTTCTAATTGCAGCAGAACAGAACTTACTCATCCAAAAAAGGATTGATTCAAATCAATGGCAGCTTATCCATTGATTTCAATGGATTTCAATTCAAATCCTGCCTGGATTTGGAAGCACAGATCCAAGCAGTCACCTAAGAGTATAAGAAGGGTTCTCATGATCTAAAGCCAAGGCAGAAGATGAGAACACAAAAAGTAAACATCATGAATGGCTTTGAAATTTTTTATCTATGAATGTTGAAATGACAAAGATAGACAAGAAAAATAACAAAATCACATATTAGTGTCACTTTGGAATAGGATCTACTAATTTATGCTTGCTTACCTACAAAATAATTCATTCTCTGTGAGTGTAAAGTAAACTGATTTTATAACTTCTAAGCCCCACAGCAACACCTAAAGTCTCAACAATAGCACAAAATCTACAAATGCTGATGAGACAAAGTGATTTTTTTTCCACAGTCCTGCCATACAATGCCTATTACTGCCTATGTAATTTTCCATACAGAAAATAGTCTCTGAATCTATCAGAATCCATCTTTATACGAGGTAGAAACGTAGAGAAAGAATAAATGAAGAGCCATAGTACATCTTTTACTTATTGCAGTTCTTTTAGAAGGTATAAATGACACAAGGAGGGAAGCAACACTGGAAAGTTCTGAAAATATTTTCTCTACACATGTAGGCTGGAATAGGTGTGGTTTGACTTTCTAACTGTATTTAAAACCTGAAACAGACAGGGACAAGCGCAGTTACCAGGCATGAAGACTGGAGACCTACAATGGAAACAAAGAGGACCTTCAGGAAATCACTGATATACTCCAATAATCTTGTCAAAGATGATTAGGTAACTGGACATGTGTACTGTGAAAGAGAGTGAAAGTATATGGGCCATAATTATTCTTTGGCAATGAGTTTGCTTCTTCCAGAGTTAGTACTAATCCCTGTGACCGATGACAAACTGTTGAAACTGATCCAGACATTCTCCTAGAAATTTGGAAAACTCTCATTAGTAAAACATTCAAGCTGGTTTTCATATTCATCCCAGTTTTCTATCTGCTTCAGGTGTTTTCATGTAATATGAAAATAAAAAAAACACAAGGAAACACAGAAAAGAATATTTTAATTTTGTTAGCTTCCTTTTGACTTGCTCGGTTATTCCTGAGGAGCTTCTAAATCATTGCTATTCTAATTCTGATTTCAGAAAAGCAATGGTTTCGGAAACACAGTGTAGAATGTCAATGCTACCAATGACCGCAGAAGGGCMGATCTTCAGTTTCCTGGATAAACACAGATACACCGAATACTTTCATAGAAATTTCTTGATTTAAATTGCTGATCCATTAACTCCTACATTAACTCACAAACAGCATTGTGTTTCAATCATGAATAAAAGGATTTTTTAATGTACTTTGTGAACCCTCTGGATCTGAAGCAAAATATTAATGTAAAAACCATTTCCTTGTGTTGTTTTGGAAAATATTAGGATGTCAGATTAAAGAACATGTAGTTAGTTATTCAGTATGCTATATCAGTAACATAATATGGACATACATATAGCCAGTATCTCCCTTGTTTTACAGAAGTATAAAAATTTCTTTAAATGTGATCCTGGCTGATACTTATCAGCATTCCCCCTAATAGTGGAAGAAATTTTGAAGAGTGTTCCTATTTAATTAATATGATTAATGATTTTGCAAGTCATTATTTGGTCATTGTTAAATGAAACAAAATAGCGTGATCAGGGAAGTTGGTGGAAAATACGTTAATTCAGGGTTTAGCCCAGAAATCAAAGCAGGAGTCATGCTAAGAAAAATGTGAAAAACACATGAAGTATGTGATATGGAGTATATAAAATACAAAATTTCTGTCTCCCTTTCCTAAGAAAAATGTGAAAAACACATGAAGTATGTGGTATGGAGTATATAAATTACAAAATTTCTGTCTCCCTTGTTCCTTACATCTGTAACAGAGATCAAAAGACAGAAAACAAGACTTGTTTTTCTTTTACTGTCTGTCTTGATGCCTTCCTGTTGCCCTTTTTTCCTAAGCTTTTAAATTGTAATTACTTAGAGAAAACTTTTTAATGATTTTTTGCATGTTCTTCTAAAGTTATCAGCATACATGGATTGCCAATACAATTATAGGACAGCAAGAAGAATGCTATCCTACCTGAGCATACAGGAACTGAGAAAGCAAATGAGATGTTTTCATGCTTTATGCATCTATTTCTCTTGCTGCTTTTATCACTTCTACATTGCCCGAGGAAACCTCATATGGCTCCTCTCTCAATCTCTGTATGAACCAGTTGCAGTCTGGGGCTCTTTGGCAGACAATCTGAAGTCAGTCTATGTCTACTGAAATAAATGCATGTGGACTTATCAGGTTCCTGCAGCTTTTGGACAGATGACTAATAATCCTGACAGCTTGGCTGTTAATTTTTTAATTAGAGATAAACCCTGTATTATGTAGCAGAGTAACAGAGGATCCAGCTGTATTGCTGCTTTTCAATCAGGTTGTGCAGTAACAGGATTAACTAACTCTTTGAGAAATAGTTGCTCTACTGGTATACATATGGTTAACCGGGTGTCCCACAGCTTTAAAATAATATTCAGTGAACCTTCTTTTTCTTCCAGCACTGCCTTCATGGGGGCTGAACCACTCAAAGAGCACAATGCCATCAGAACTCCAGGAAGACAAATATCTCTGCTTTTATCCTTCTCCAAACCCTAAGCTTTGGTTGATTCTAGATACATCCTAATCTCTGAAGGTTTCTTATGCACAGGTTTTTGCTTTCTTTTACAGATACATGGCCATTATTGATCCCTTGAAACCTAGGCTCTCTGCAACTGCTACCAAGGTCGTCATTGGGAGCATATGGATTTTGGCTTTCCTGTTGGCCTTTCCCCAGTGCCTATACTCCATAACCAAGGTGATGCCTGGGAGAACTCTTTGCTATGTAGCATGGCCAGGTGGTCCAAAACAGCATTTTACGTAAGCTTTTGTTCTTTTAAACTTGTGCATGGTGGTGTCTACACTTGCAATGGACTTGGCAAAAGCTGTAGAGTATCACGCAGATACTCTACATGCAGAATAACTAACAGCATTGATCATTGAGAAATGTAAAGCAAGTTTTCTAAGCTAGGAAGATAGAGCATTTTAAGTGATAAGTGGAACACATCTATTCTCTTCCACTTCTGAGAGTGTTCTCCATGCTATGCTGCATGTTTACCACCATTGCTTCGCTTAAGATGGCTACTTCTATACAGACAGAGATGGTCAGAAATGGGGACAGAACATGCAATTCAAAGCAAGCTTCCTTTTCATCCTAACCAGGAAAATAAGTATTTCCAGTCTCTCCTTGTCCTAATCAGATTTTTTTTTCCCTGGATCTCTTCATGAGAGGGTTGGATTTTCCCACTTCATTCTGTTACACTATCACAATTACTTATCTCGGATATCAGTCCAAATAAGAAAACTGTAAAACCTATAACTGGTTCCAGTTTCTGAAAGTGTAGAGTAACAGTCAATTAAATTGAATATATCCCATTTGTCCCTCTGGCAGAATTAGGAATAAGTGGTTACCTAGCCATAGAAACATTATCTGCCCTTTCACGTCTTCATTGGCATTTAAGATGAACTCTGTGTTCAAGGCTAAAAGCCTGTGTAACCATCCAGCATCAAATTTGACCTTTTGCTCTCTTTCATGCAGGTGAAAGAGGCCCTGGTCGTATACAATTTTTAATCACTTTAGGAGCCATGCACAGATATTTCTCTTTAGGGCAGTAAGGTCACTCTCAGTGACGGTTGGGGATCCTTCACTGATCATTCACTGGGATTTTATATGAAGATGGCATTTAACCAGGAACTAACAGGAGGCAAAAGAAGTTACCTTTTTTTTCCCAATGCGTACATCAGCAGCGATGACTATGTTGCACATAGGCAACAGATCTGTGTTGTCTATGTGCAACAGATCTGTCATATGAAGTATGTTGGGTAACACAGGACACTTATCATGGCCTTTGTATAAATATACCATTTAAATACTTATTTTCCTCTTTCATTTATGGTCCAGACTAGAGCTCAAAACACCTAGCTTGCCCTTAGGATACTTGGCTGTGCAATAATTAAATCAGTTCAGCTAACTATGGACAAACATATCTTATTCTGCAGTCACTAATCATGATAACTACAGAGTCATTCTTAATTTATGCTAGTGCAAGTTCAGAATCAGAACTAGAAACCCCATAAAGCACTTGCATTAAAATGTAAATAAATTCACAGTGCAATTCAAGACTTTCAAAAAGACAGTGAAAACACCAAGGACTAGCCAGTCAATATAAAACATGCTTTGTGCTACAGTAGCACTCCTGACTTCTAGTAGCCCATCCCATTGGTATAGCTCCTCTGAAAGCACTTATCAGCTTAATGCTTTTTCATTGCAGGTATCACGTCATTGTGATTGTGCTGGTCTACTGCTTTCCACTGCTTGTCATGGGCATCACTTATTCCATAGTGGGAATTACCCTCTGGGGAGGAGAAATACCAGGCGACACATCCGACAAATATCACGAGCAGCTAAAAGCTAAGAGAAAGGTACTGTTCCATTAAATCTCACTAAGTGAATCCTGATAACATCATCTGCAATTGTGTTGCAAAGTATTGCAGTATATTCCTTCAGAAACACCAAGGCAATTGAAATAACAGTAATGAGAGATCTACTTCAATAAAAAATTTCATTAAGTTTAACAAGTTGTCTTCTATATTCACTAGCTGTTCTTTTTGTAACTTTACTGTTTGTCATTACATAAAGGTAACATTTGCATTTTAACTTCTTACTCCACATGTAGCGGCATATACTGTGTCCGATATGTGGAAACTAAGCCCAAATGTTTAGCCTTTACAGAGCTAAAATACTGAGTTTTGAACAATGGGCTAGCAGACCATTAGCTCTTCTTAGGCCAGATTCTCATCCTACTGAAAGAAAAGTGAATCTTGCTGTAATTTTCCGTAGATTAAGGCCCATGCATCTTTGAGATGAGTGCTGATCGGCCTGTTCATGTTGAATAATTTGGGTTTTAAATCAATAACTTTTGGTGAGAAATACAAACTATTTTTTCCCAGTTATTTTCTTTCAATCTTTTTCACTGTAAGTATTGCCAAATCTAACAAGACTGTGGATTGCTTATGAACTGATTATTTTACTATTTCCAGTTCAGTTTTCATGATGTTGCAGTGCCATGAAGGTTTCTTTCTTATAACATTCTTTTTCTTAACATAACGTTTCTTCTTTAATAAGGAATCCCTTCTGCTTTTTATTTCTGACTTTTTATTCATACTAAAATGCATTTAACCTTTCAGATTTGAAAAAATGGTACCCGAACGTGGATTTCTAACTCACAATGATGAGCACATTTTCAATTGCTCAGTTTGCTTCCTGATACTGTGAATATGTTTGAACAGTGGTATATGCTACCACACTGTAGCAATAGCAGAATGCAGCATATTGGGTCCTGAGACAACAGGAGATCTGCAAATACTGGAGAACACTGATGTTTCCATTTCTTTCAGGACACTGCTGGGAATATGAAAGTGTTTTTTCCCCACATACTACACAGAAAAAGTTGTTATGGCAGAGGATATATGAAAGGAAATATTGGGAATATTTTCTCATTCATAGATCTTCAGACTCCTAAGAGACAAGCGCAAAACTTCCCATGGCAAGTTTCAGTTGTCAGAATGGTAGACATGCCTGGAGAGCTTTACAGTATGATGTGCAATGCCTCTTATGAAACCAAAGGTGTTATTTATTTTCGCTTTTACATAACTTTTTTAAGAGGGCAAAAGGCTAGCCTCTCTTAAGGAAGCAAAATGCAGTTTGACTGGTATTATCACTATTATTGCCTTGTAACAGTTCAAAGATTATTTGGAATGTGAACGGAGAGAAAATGATGAAAAATCATCATGGAAAAATAACCAGTATGCTTTGCATATTTGCCCCAAAGTAAAATTATTGGACTAATTTCCAGAAATGCTGAGAGCATTTCGACAGATCAGCATTTCACTCTTTAACATTATCTATAAAAGTCCAATATTACCATTACAGTCTTTGCCATGCATGTTGTCACTTACCCAAAAGTGTATTTTCAATGTTACAAAATTACCTTTCCCACAGACCATAAGCAGAAAAAGATTTCACTGGTCGATTAACTGCTATTACCAATACCGCCCTTTCAGCCAGTGAAAAAAAAGAAGCAAATACTCAGTGGAGAGTGCCCGGGGTCTGATTGTAAAGACAAACCAAGGAATCACTTTGTGTAACAGACATACTTTGCAAAAGCAAGTGTGGAAAGAAAATTATTAAAAGCTAACTTGGAGAACCAGGAGATCCCAGAACTTCAGCACCTGTTATAATAATGACTAAGTAAAACAAACTTCTTATGTCATAAAAACTAAAGGTCTCTGAAGAGAAAAGCTAGCTTTTACTACATGCTATGAAGGGTCCAATTAAATCCCTTGAATACTTTAAAACCAGCACCTCTTTAGAACTCTAAATATATGCAAGAGACAAGGAGTAGCATCCTTAATTAAAGGATTTTAAATGTGGGAGTACTGGAATGCATGCCTTCAACACATGCAACAAGGGGATTAAATTATGTGCAGATATATTATAACGTCATCAGTGACTTTATTGGCAGAGCTCCATGACAGCCCTTCAGTTCCACTGCTGTGCTCTCTGGCAGGATTTATGAAATAACTGGTATTTGGAAAGATGAATCATAATTGGTCATTCATGGAGATAAACAATAGACTGGAAACCAAATAAAGCTATCACTCAGCCTGCCTCTGATAACAGAGCTATTGCTTTTCCTTTATTCAAACAAAGAAATCATCTGTTTTTCTTGCTATTTAGCATGCAGATATCCAGACATATGGAAAGTCTGTACTGGCTGCACTTATAATGAAGGAGAAATCTAAAATAGCTGACCGCATGTTTCATATATGCAATGATACAGTGCAAAGGATGTTTGATTAGGATTGTTCAAAATGGTATTTAATGTTAAGAAGGCAGTGAACAGTTCATGTAAGACCTTTAAAAGAAACAATGTTTGCCAAGAAAAGATTTGAAGCTTGAGAAAGCTGTTAGTAGTTCAACAGATAGTCTCATCACTTCATATGTGTGACTCTGCAATGCACCCTGAATCCTTCTGAAAGCAACATCAAAGAACAAAGGATTCAAAGAATTTCACAGTATGCACTACAGGTTGGGCAACACAAAGTCATACTTAGTATCTTTAAGGGTCAAAGACTTGAAATTTTTAGAAATTCAGGACTGCATGAGACTACTACCAGTACTTTTTGTTTTTGTTTTTGACAGATCAAATGTCTCAGGGACTGACCCATTTAAATTTGCTTGACATCAGTCTTTTGAACTTCCGAACATTCACTACATGTGGGGACTTTGCAGCCATTACCCCTTCTTCTTAAAGCTCCTGGCATGACACCGACTAATGTTCAGCTGAACATCATTTATTCTCCTGCAATTCCCATTTTCACAAGATGGAATTATAGTTTCAATACTGTCATACATAACTGAAGTTTATATAGGTGGCTCATAATGTTACTATCAGTTTACTAGGCCAAAGTGTTCTTTATATTCAATGCAAATACTTAGAGACTTGCTCTCAGATGTTGTCTCCACACTCTGTTTTTTCTATCTAACCTTCTGTTCCAATCCCTCTTCCAACTTTACTTAACCTGTAAGAGAGGATAATCATGTATTGTAAATAACATCAACCTGTTACTGTTGTCTTTGTCAAGAAATGCAGTTCTGATACAACTGTCTTCTGAAAAAATAGTGTTTCTCTCAACAGAAGATGCCATTGCCTTGTCCCAATAGGAAGAATACAGAAGAACAGAAAATACTCTCCTTAACTTTTATATCTTTTCTTTACAGTTCCCCTTACCTCTATTAACTTTATAATACGTCACTGTGCATCTTTTTCAGCAATTTTCATAATTCCTCCATACTTATGCCTCTGCCTGTATTCTTTGCTCTCCTAACGCAGCTTGAGGTGTCACCTCAACTTCTTACTGCAATGAAGATTGATTAATTGGCCTCCATTTTTCCAATATCAAATCTGTTTTGCAAATTTGCATGCAAAACCAGAAAAAAACTCAGTATGTTTGCTAGTGACTCACAATATTACAGGAATCACGAAAGACATGGTCAGGTTTACCTGCCTAACTACATAAGGAAATTTGCAAAGTTTTATATATGTATTCTGACAGCAAAAATAGACATTCCATATCTATTTACAGTCAAATGTATCTATTTAATTAGTTAATACAGTATATGCAACACAGTGGAGGAGAAAATGAAAAAGTAGAAAACTTAAGACTCCCATCTGAAAAGAAAATAATATTCAAAAAAATGTGGGACTGTAGGAATAATGATGTCATGAGAACCACTTTTGAATAAGACTTTGAAATATTACAGAGTGTGAGAAGCCAAATTAAGTTAGACAGCAGGACACACTTTTCCAAGTCAGGGTCAGAACAGTTACATGAATATTCAAAAATCACTCAAAATTACTATGTGAAAAGCTTTTACTAGATAAACAGAAATATCCAGGTGAAGCCTTAAAGGGCTACAAGTAAATATTACAAAAAGGCATCCCAACAACTTTAAATAATTTTCTGAAATACTTACATGAAATATTTCCCCTCTTTCATCAACTACAGAAGTAAGCAACAGGACAGGATCTGAACAAATGGTCTCTGTAAGAACTACTGCATGAACACTTCACACGTAGCCACTCACACGTATTTCTCTGTTTTGTTCTCTCTCTCTTTTTTTTTTTTTCCTTTCATGGATTTAGAGAAAGTCCAAAGAAGGGCAACTAAAGTGATCAAAGGTCTTATGAAGAGATCAAAATGGCCTCGACTTCTCAGTTTGGAGAGAAGGAGGCCAAGGGATGAGATGATCAAGGTTTACAGAATCACGAAGGTGGTAGATAAAGTGACTGAAGAACTGTTGGTCACCAAATCCTGAAATACAAGAACTAATAGGACAGCTGTTTAAAGCAGGTAGAAGAGAGAGTACTGTAAGAAAGGGTAATTTAGGAGTTGGTAAAGAGCTTCTGAGACTCTCTCCTGCCAGATGCTATGATCTCAGAAGGTTCAGAAAGGGATTAGGCAAATTAACGGGCAATAAATTCATAAATAGATACTGAAAGGATGAAGCAAGGATGCACCCTTCTCTAATACAATTTTGGATGCTGGGGCAGTATTAGGAAAATAGAAGATGGAAAACAGCCAGGTTCACGGGATCTCCCTAAACAGCACCTCCTACTGTCACTRTCAGAGACAGAATAGTAGGATAGATGGACAACTGTCTGATCCAGGAGTCCTATGTCCTTATGTTCCTTTTTCACATAGCAGTACAGCTATAAAAATATAGTTCAGCATATTATTCCTGACTTCTCACTGACTTTCAGTGCAACTAAAAAGGCAGATTTTCCTTTTTTTTTTTTTTTTTAACCACATATGAATACATGACATGAAATCATGTTAATATACATTTTATGCTACATTGCACAAAATAAGAAAAGCACTAGTTAGAAATAATTATATTTTTGCTGTCATTAAATGGTAGCTGACCAGGTCAGGATGAAAGAAAGAAGCTGAATTGTTTCACTATGAAGTAGTTTATTAAGGGGCAGATTTTGTAAGGTTAAAAAAAAAAAGGCCAGAGAGTCAAAGCCCAAAACATTACAGTGTAGCATCAAAACTCATGGAACACTGAATTAATTATGAGCACCCACAAAGGCTGACACAGATTTGGAAAAACAAGACCATACTCATAATATAAAGCTTATTCATCAAAAATAGGTGATGAGAATATTACACTATAAACTCACATGTCACACGGTAAGTAATTCTGAAATCAAAGATCCTTATTGTTAACAAGCAACCACCAAGTCTAGACAGACAGACTAGTTAGATACTGCCCTGTCCATAAAACCTCATGTTTGCATCCAGCCATAACAAACAAAATGTTTTGACACTCTGGGTCTAAAGATTTGTCTTGCATGTGACTTCCTATTTCCTGCCAACACCATCTTGAAACTCCACTTTTATCGTAGACATTTGTTCAGACTTCAAGGTTGGAAAATAATTGCTACCCCAGGGGACTGCACAAAGACATGGTAAGTTTAATATCTTCCCAGTTACTTAAGCAATCCATCTTCTCCTAGCTTTTCTCAGCATGAGGTCCAGCATTCCAATCTCCAATAACTTTATGTTCTATTCCATTTTCAAAATGGCATAAGGGAGTCAAACAGTTTAATATAACAGAAAGTCAATATAACTTGATTATCCTAAATTCCATTAAAAACACCAGCTGCAATCAACTACTCTACACAGCTTTGTACTACAGACTTCAAGGGATAGCCAAATCTTTACAGCTGACACCCTAGTCTATACTGAATCATCACCTATGAATGTTTTTTAAAAGTCAGACAGTAATAACCACAGAATTTTTGGTCTTTATTCAGGTAATGGTCTACCAAGGCTGCACGTATGTCTAAGTGTTCACTTCTGCATGTTAGGTATTGCAAAGAGAACCAAACCCTGGAGCACACAGATACAGGGGGAAGGCATCTGGGTTAAAGGTCATCCAAACTGGCCATGTAACAGCAGACTATGGAAGAGTCGCACATTGCCATCGTGCCTTTCCCACCACTTATTTATTCATGGAGCATGAATGTTTCCACCTTGTAGATTCATTTATGCTTGTGCTTCATGGACAGAAATGACTGCCATGGTAGGAGCACTTTGCTTACATACTGACAAGGTGCCCACTCCCAAACTGTGCAAACATACACAAAGGGGCACGTGCACTTCTCCCCTGGGAAGGTACCCCTTCCCTTTGGTTGATTTTACGTTTCTCAGAGTGATAAGTGAAACAACCTACCCATTGTATCGTAGGGTAATGAGGTGCAGAAATTCAATTTGTTACGAATAATATATACCTCCTGCCAAAAATAGGTGCCTGTGTAATTTTTTGGTGCATCAGTAATCCTCTTCTGTAAATGGCTCTAGTCTTTGACTGTGCAGAGATTGAATGAAAATAAAATGGAGAAAAAAAGGTCGGAGTATGCTAGAAMAGAAACAACAGAGAAGAGGAAGCTGGAGAATTAAACCCTATTTTAAGAACAGGTGGTCTCACTGATCTAACAGACATAGCACTATAGCTTATATTTTGTGGATGGCTATATTGCTTGACTATCTGAAATTTCATACAGCTACAGTTAAATTATCATTTATCCAAAATGCTGATGCATTATGAGCGCCTTGTAGGCCAAAGCTTTATCGTGGTGGAAAACCACAGCTGTACTTCAGTGCAGCCATTCATAAATTTAGCAAGCATTGTTCAGCACATTCAAAAAGCAAAAAGACTAAGTAATACCAGGTTGAAGGACAATTTACCCCAGCTAGGACCAGTTCTGTACATGCCACTGCTTTGTTGTCATTCAACAACCAAAAAAAATAGAGATGCTTTTTAATGATTCCAGTCCTTACGTGGAAATGTCCACTGATTTATTACTTAGGCAGCTGAAGGTGTGACAAAAATACCACCCAAAGTGGCAGCTTGTTATGCTCATACGATGTCTTTCCTCTACATGAAATACAAAGAATTCATAGAATCATAGAATCATTAAGGTTGGAAAAGACCTCTAAGATCATCAAGTCCAACCGTCAACCCAACACCACCATGTCCACTAAACCATGTCCCTAAGCGCCTCATCTACACGTCTTTTAAATACCTCCAGGGATGGTGACTCAACCACTTCCCTGGGCAGCCTGTTCCAATGCTTAACCACTCTTTC
>JAYKAV010002890.1:564693-648421 GCA_035582835.1 Phoebastria nigripes | reverse complement strand
TAAACAGCAGGTCGAGCGAGGCACCTCCCCTGGTAGGCTCCCTCACCAGCTGCGTCAGGAAGTTGTCTTCCACATACTCCAGGAACCTCCCGGACTGTTTCCTCTCTGCCGTGTTGTATTTCCAGCAGACGTCCGGGAAGTTGAAGTCCGCCACGAGAACAAGGGCTAGCGATCGGGAGACTTCTGCCAGCCGCTTGTAGAATGCTTCATCGGCCCCTTCATCCTGGTTGGGTGGCCTATAACAGACTCCCAGCAGGATATCTGCCTTGTTGGCCTTCCCCCTCATCCTTACCCATAAACACTTGACCTTATCATCACCATAATCGTTAAGCTCTAGACAGTCGAAACACTCCCTGACATACAGAGCCACCCCACCGCCTCTCCTTCCTCACCTGTCCCTTCTGAAGAGCTTAATTGAACTTAATTCAACTAGAAGTTTCTCAAGTGATTAGCTCTGAATCTCTATTTGTTTTCCCTATCATAAAACTAGTCTAACTTTATGATTTCATACTTTTAAGTCAGTCTCCTCTGAGGTTAGACTCACCCAGTCATATATCTTAGACTTTGTGAAACTACTCTAGAAATTAAATCCATTTGAAGATTTTCATATCAATGAGACACAGCAAGTTTTAAACATCAGTTTTATCTGTGGTTGTGTTTGACATTGTCACATTTCTTGCTTAAGGTAAAGAAAAAACAACCCAGGAAGAAGGAATTCTCAGGAGCTTTTAAAGGCTCCTCCAAAAGCAAACTCATGCCATGTTTGCCAGACACTGGAAGATGTTGAACTGTGTCCAGAGCTTTCTCCACTTATTCCTTGAGTGTCAGTTTGTCTCTTTCAATATTAAAATGTTAAATGAAAACAAGACAGGAACCAGTCTCAGGGCCCAAGACCTGTCATCACAGGCAACCCTAAGAGAATTCCTCTGATATCATCTTAAATCTCCATCTTAAAACCATTTTGCCTTCTGATTGTTACATCTAATGGAAAGTGTTCTAAAAATCTCACCACTCCTAGAGTTCCAGTTTCCAGGCTAAATTTATTTATGGATAGCTCTATTTATGCCATTATTTTCTGTTAACTTAATTAATTACTTATTATCCCTCACTGGTGCCACCTCTAAAGACGTTTTTATATCCATATCCTCTCTCAGCCTTTATTTACATTCATTACATAAATGAAACTAATGCTTCTGGTCTTCTTTTATGTAACAACATCTGTATGCAACAAGTGACCAAAACCAGACAAGGAATGCCAGCAATGAAGTCTTACCATGGTCCTGCACAGTGGTAGTAACACTTTCCTGTCTCCACTGAAAATGCCTCATCTCGAACATCCTAATATCTCATTTGTTCCTTTCATTAAACTGATGACCTGGTCATGCTGTAATGAATCAATACATCTGTCTCCTCCTCATTTGTTCACAACAGTTCATTCCACAACACACAGCAGAAAATTTTATTAGTCCTTAATTCAGCAAATCCCAGAATTTTTCCCAAGTATGATCCTACCTATGGAAGAACAATGTAAAACAATCCCGAAAACTAGTACAGTCCCAATCCAGCAGTTTCTATCTGCTCTGTGATATCTGTCACTGCCACGACCCCGCTTAGAGACACAATCACTACAGGTGAGTACAGATACTTACCACACTAAGTATATGATTAGCACTCTGAAGTTGTGTTTCTGCTCCTGCAGTTCTTCAACATCAAAGTTCTTCCTCTGCTATGCCTCTGTAGCAGCAAAGCTGTAGAAAAGTGTGTTTTCACCAAACTTATTTGGCATGCTCTTAGTCTTCTGTACTAAACTCTTCATTAAATACATTAAATGAGGCCGATCTCAAGACTGACACTTACCGAATATATCCTGGTTTGGAGGGAGGTTAGCATTAAATGCTTTCTAATAAAAAATGTTTCTCTCCACTACCTTTCCAGTGGAAAGTGTTCAGTGCTCAGTAGTGAAATGCAACAGGTAGAAGTTACTTGCAACAATTAATAACTAAAGATAGGTTTCCTCTGATTCTGCTTCAGGGCACCTCTTACTATGATATCCTTAACTGACAATTTATGGGAAGTATGAAATATCCTTGTTAACATGGTAAATGCAAACCAATCCTAATAAAGCTAGAGCCTGACTTCACAAACAGTTACACGTGCCTAAAACTAGATTTGTAACACTGTAGCGAAGTTACACAAGGGGATGTAGCATGCTTCTTAGCATGCTTCCTATGAAGCACTGATAGTAATTCTGTCTTTTGTTCTTCTCTATGGCTCTGCATAGGTGAGTCAGCACTGGTCATGAAGTAGATTATTGGACCAGACTGCAAACGTTAGCGTTCCACTAACGTTTTGAGCAGTTGTCCCGTACCCATAAAGACAGATACCCTGCCAGACTCACCAGATTGCTATTAACACAATAGTAAAAGTCACTACTTGCAAGTAATTGCTATTACAGTTAAAAGCTTGCAGAATAGGAATATTTTTTTTTTACCTTATTTTCTCATAAGCTTAACAAAAGTTTCTAAAGGGTAATAAGGGCCAGAATATCATATGAATATCTGTCTGGTGAAAATACTAGCAGAAGAAGATATCTTTTCCTATTTTGATCAATAATATATTCCCATAGCTATTAAAAATCTCAGCAAGAATGCAGAGTATTGACAGGAAAACTTGATTTGGGCATTTTTATTTACCATTAATTAAATTCTTAAATCCTTGAACAATCAACACATTAATGACAATGTATGATCCCCTCCCTAAACACATACACACAGAGAGGCTTTTTTCCAGCAGTACGAGGCAGCATAGCCAATACTCTGAGAAAATTTTTTTTTTTTTTTAAAGTTTTAAAAAGTTCTCTCAAACCCTTTCCATTACTGAGTATATGGACTGAATACCTACTGAAAATGTAGGGAACGAGCAAAGTAATTCTTAATGTTGTGTATCATAATTTTTATTTTATAGTCTCACTCTTCACATGCTTAGCAGTTGCCTAGGGAAAGACTCAGACATGAGGTACTGGGCAGTTATTTTCATTGCATGTTAAAACCAAAATATTATTTACAGAGCTATTTTATGGGCTTAGAACTTTGGAAAAACAGGGTTCATCCTTTCTCCTTTTCAGGATTTTTTTTTTTTTTCCGGGAATTTGTTCTCTTTTTAATAATTTGCCCACATTTTGAACAAGTTTTTCTACTGAGGTAAAAATAAAGTCAGACCTCCTGATCATTTTCTGTACAGCATTAAAACAGTGAAGTATAATGAGATTACTGGGAGCTGTCCTGCTCTGCTCTCTCTCTACCAAGTAGCTATAGCATACTCAGCAACAGTACCAGCTTCCATTCATTGTCTCAAGTTTTCTTAAAACTCAGCTATGAACTGTGAACACATCACTCCACACTCATCGTCCGTGCTTCAAGCAGCAACCACAGAGGAGTAAAAGAACAGTAAATTCTAAAAATGGCTTTATACTGTGCATAAACCTTGCACAGCGTAAGTATTTACTGACAGACTGATGCAAGTTTTCTGGTTAAAACTTTCTTATAGAACAGCTGGCAACAACTCCAGGTCAGGGACAGAGTTAACAGACTGGTTCTGCATGGTCAGTGAGTAGGCTCAGGATTGTGCACTTAGAATTTCTGTGATGTTTCTCCTCTGTATTTCTGATCACTTGTGGCAGAAAATTCATGTGAAATATTAAGTCTAGTCACAGTCCTAGGGCAAAAATTTCTGTTTAGTAATGCCTCATATTTTTAAGAATGGAAGTAACACTGGACTAAACAGACCAAAAATTTCAATAAACCACTCCAATGTCAGTGAACTCAGTGTGGTTTTAAATGCATTGCTGAATTGAACTATACACGTTCCTTAATAATAAAACCAAGATACCTACCGGAAAGACAAATGAAAACCAAATCTGTCTCTTTTTCAAAATTTAAATTTTAAGCATGGAGATTATGATCTCCACATTTAAAACTATGGAATTGCCCCCATTTCCTCTGCGTAGTTCTCCCCAAGTTCAAGTTTGGGACCTAACCCTCCAGACAGATAACCTTAATAGCCCACATTCAGGACAAAGTATGTTCGTTAAGTTCTAAGCAAATTCTTTCACCAGCATACAAACAAACCTTGAAAACCTCAAAAGGTCTTTTGTTGTCTCTGAATGTGTCCCATCTAACCTGCAGTCAGTTATCCCATTACATATACTAAACTGCGACTACATGTATAGTCCTGTGTGTGTATATACATATACACAGATAAGAGAGAGCTCGTAAGAAGCCCCTTCCTCATTGAGTCCCTGTAGGGAAGTGATGAACAAATTAATTTTAGCATGAGTTTTGGGTCTGTGGAGCTTTCTGGAATGATGCCCAGCACCTGTGTGGTGAAAAGTCCAGGAAACCTGACACAGATCAGTCATTTTGAGGACTGCAGTGCCAAGAGCTGTATATTCAGAGCAGAACTGCAGTTCCAGTATTGCACTTACACACTTTTACATTCATTACATGTTGCTATTCATGTAAAAACAAAACATAATTTCAGCACGCCTTCTTCTGAGTTAAAGCAGAAGGCTATGTGACTACCTCATTAAGACTTAGCGTGAGAGACCTCACTAAACTCCTACTACAGCATAAACTTACAAAGAGGAAACCAGATGAAACAGCCCAGAGACATCACAAATGGTGGCAGGAGCTGAACTGCAGAGAACCTACAATATTCCAAATGTGCTTTTCAGAAGCAGGTGAAAATTATCACCTACACACAGAGAAGTGTCTGTGTTATGTCTATTGATACCTTCACCTTACAAATTTAATCCTTTAAACTCAAGTACTTCATGCTTTAGAAGTTTCTGTATTGCAACATTTTAAACAAGCTATGCCAAGCACCTTTATGTCATTACTCATTTTGTGGGGTGGACAAAAAGAGTTTCTTTGATTTCTACAGGCTTTGGAGCAGGTTTCCTAGGAAACAGTTCCAGCCACCCTGGCATGGGCCAGCTTATACCTTATTCCACAGGAGTATCAAACCAGTGCAGTAACGATCAGTGTGTTGACCGTTATGGCCAAGTAATGTGGGTACTCTAATACCTGAAGCAATGCTAAGATATCTCTACAAAAGCAGAAATAGCAGATGCTGTCAGGACAATGACACTCCTGATACTTTTTAGCAAGAAAAATTGACCAGAGCATATACCACCTTTTTACTGACCAAACATTTCCAAAATGTTCTGTATGTGAGTTACAAGTCTACTTCTGCTAATAAATTCATAACTTCGTACAGTCATTTGTGGAATAACAAAAATAAACTAAGTGCATCAAATGCAAAATATGCCTCAGGCATCACTGACATAAATAATTTCCTTTCAACTCAATTTAAATTAAAATAGAACTGGGGGACATTTTTTTGTTTGTTTTTTTTTTTTCTTAGGTGGTAATAAACAATATTGCTTCGACCTTTGAAAGGAAAGATGTTACTATCATTGCAAATGCGTAATTATGATGGCAATAAAAGAATAGCTTTAACTGTTTTTTTTTTTCTGAACAGAATTTTGCCATGCATTTTAAACAAGTACAGCCCAGGAATAATCCATTTCATCTTCAGGCAATACAATTTTATTCCTATCAACAAAAAAGAGATAAAAGAGGTTTTTCAAACTATATATTAAATAATCTGCATTCTTTCCCATGATGTTCTTGTGCCAAAATTATAGAGAAATATGGCAAATATTAAAATGGTTTCTAATTATATAAATAACTTGTTTAATTCCCCTAAGTGAATAAATAAAACAATCCAAAAGACTGTAGACTTTCCATACAAAATAAGAGCCTGTGTTCCTGTTTTAAAGATAACCAAAGGTACCCATTTCATTTTAGGTTCAAGAGGACAGTTTCCATTTCCAGGAGCCCACATAAAGCAGACCACGTTTAGGGATACTTTTGCATAATTCACTGGCATAATTCAGCATAGCCTTATTTGTTTATTGCACTGTTCCATATAAGGTCTAGTTTCCAAGAGAAAAAATACACATGTGCCAATTCTTCTGAAGCCTTATATGGAAAATTCAAGTGAGCCTTAAAACATTGGCAAGGTTCTGGGATAGCCTTCAATGAGGATTAAAGGTCCCAGAACATTTTCAGAATTGTGGCAGAAAGTAGACTTAAGAACCAACTACTCCTATTGGGAAAACAAAAGAAGATATGATTATTTTGTTTCCCCCACACCAAATCTCATCTCTGCTTGGAAGCACGGAAGTGAAGTGTGCCCCATTCCAAGTCATATCTAGAGAAGGAAACTATTGTAAAATAAGTGATGGTGTGAATTTTAAGTACAAAAGCACTAGATCAGCTTTTTCACTTTTTTTCAGCACTAGATCTCAGGTTGATAGCCATATCCAGTAATGTCGATCCCACAACAGCCACTCAGAGTCATTTTCTAAAGAACATAAACTTCTTATGCTACTCCATGCTGAAGAACAAGGCAATGATACAAGGCCACCTACCTTTACTTGTCATCTAGGTTACAGAAAAAAACTCTTTTAGTTTGAGCAGCGGGCATTAGCGTATTGTCTAATATCTAACAATSTCTTGTGAGAAATTAAGACATCTATTTTAGATAAAGTAACATAAGACTTGTGGCAACTTTTCCTCCTTGCCCCCAATCAGATGCTTGTAAAATCATGTCTTCTCAAGGGAAAAAGCCTGAGCAAAAGATTTACCCCTTTTCTTCAGTGGAATAGATATTTCTTGACATGTTGAGAGAATCTTAAAGTCACTGTCAAAGCTGTTTTCCATGCAACATTAGAAAAGTATAATTTAAAAATGGCAGTAGCTAAGACCGTTCATGAAAAATGTCAGAATTGCTTTGATTTGGGGGGGACCCCACATTTTAGCATTTGTAAGACAGCAATCTGATTCAAAGCTACTTCATACTAGAACAGAATATCTTTTTCACTTTACAGCTTAAATAAAGTAAGTGATTGTGAATTCTGCCTGCAGCAAGGGATTATGCAAACTGAAATGAAAAGTAGTTTCTTTATTTCAAGCAACTGAGAAAAAATGGATGGAAAGTATAAGTCAGAATAAAATGATTTGTCGAGCACCGGAATTGCCAAGTACTTTACCTGACTGAAAGACTTCCAAGCTCTCTGATTCTTTCTCCTTCTAAATGTGCATCTCCTTCAGTTATTAAGAATCTATCCTTTCCATGGGCTAAAGGAGCACAGAAAATCCCTGAGCTTGTCAAAATTATATGAAAACCCACAGCACTTGGTATCTCAGAAAACAGTCGTATCTCTGTACTAATGTCCATAGAGTTACCTTTGAATCCCAATTTTCTTGCAAAAGGTAGTTTACTCCAATTAGCGTTGTGGAGAAGCAAAAGACATAATGGTGTTCCCTTCCCTCTGGTGCTTAGTGCACAAGTGCCATGTATGTCCCCAGGATTGGGAAGTGGATTTACTGATTGCATCCTAACACATTGGGAGAAATACTTTGTGCAATGTTAGTTTGGTATTTCACTTCTTCCAAAAGAGCACAGAGCAGAAAGAGAAACACATTATGACTCACAGAGATTATCTGTGAACTGTGTTTAAGTTGTATTCACATGGACAAATAATATCCATGAGGGGGTAAACCAAGAAATTCTTACACTGTATGGGTTCTTAAAGTATTTGCTCTGCTTCTCATTTACATCTGCATAACACCTAGGAGTAAAAGTTCTGGAACTAATGAAGTTATAGTGTGTGATATTGGTGCAAATGAAATCAGAAGCCAAATTCCTGACCTTGTAGAAGCAGCAATATCAAAGATGACTTAGAAAGGCAATAAGGAGCTGCAGAGATGATTGAAAAGGAAATGATTCCCTGGCCTAAGCCTTAGGTATTGATGGCAAATCAATGCCTTGCAATGTGAATTGCTATAGGCCCCCAGCATCAACTGAGTCTCTCATAAAAGTGTATTTTATTCCTAATCTTTCAAGAGCTGTTCCCAATGCTACGTCTAAATCAGACTCATTTTTCTAGCTATTTTTCATGCAAAATAGAAACAGGACGGGAAAAAAAAACACTGCTGCTCTTTATGAGTGTAGCAGAATCTGTTAGCTCCTTTTCACTTTTACTGCTTCAAATGTTTCACAACAAAAGCAAACCTGCAAACTGCAATTCCAATGAACTTATGTCTGTTTTGTTCTTTTAAATACATTTTTTCCTCATTACATATCATTCATTAATGAAAGAATGTTTCTTACCCAGAGAGGAAGAATTTAAAGGAACGGGCAAGACTACAAAGCACATAAATTAACTTTTTTTACAGATATAGTTTTTCTTAGACGTAGGCAGAAGTACATCAATATCAGCAGAACATGTTGATGAAAATCAAAATATAAAATACTGTGATTTTCCATCATATTCCAAATCTAGCCTGAAGACTTACCTAAAGGTTGTACAACTGAGAGACTCAGTACAACTCATTTTAACAAAAGTCCTGGAACAGAAAAAAAGCCCTTTCCTCTGGCCATGCTGCCCATAATACACACAGGGAGATTGAACAGAACACCAGGGGAAAACGGTGCCACTGGGACACAGGTTGGTGATGTTCACTGTAATCACACATTTTGGAAAGCTCCGTGGTGAAATGGTGGCAGGAACAGAGCTAGACATTAAGCACAACTGAATTCAGTAATTTTCTGAATAGCTCGCTTCAGAAATGCTTCCTAATGCACAAGAGCAAACCCTTGCTAATGAATTCTATGCAACACAGAACAGAGGAGAAAGCAATTGAAAAATGGTAATATCTCAAAAAAAAAAAAAAAAAAAAAAAAACAGGCATGTTAAAAAGAAACAAAATAAAAGAACTTTGTATTGTCAGAGCCACAGGTCTAAGTACTCCAAACAAAATAAAAACATTGAGGCTCTCTTTGATACTCTGCAGTTGGACCTGCAAAGTGTCATTGGAGATTTTTTAGTGAAACATCACAGTGTACTGGGAAGACACAATCAGGCTTTTGTGGCAAATTTGGCAAATTCATACTTGGCCACTTTCACTTATTTTCCCTGTGCCCTAATTGAGCTTAACAGTTTACTGGCACTCATTCGTCAGGATTTATGCCAAGTAAAATCAAGGTGCCCTAGGTTTATAGACCTTGAAGGCAGTTTCTGTTCATAGTTATTGATATCATCAAGAAATGAAACTTAGCACTGGAAAGACCAAGGGGATGGACAAGAACTGCAGCCATAAACTGTAAGGTATGGCCTTGCGCACTGTGCGTGCCTGTATCTGACAGAGGAAAGGAAATTGGGAGTAATCTCCCTCCTTTTCAGCTTCCTTTTATTCTTCTTTTCCTCCATTTCTGCCAACACATACTCATTCTTAGCTGATGAAATGAGGACAGAATAGTGCTTATTGATTCCTCTCATAACTTCTGTGGCTGACTTCAAATTCAACTGTAACTGCCCTGTGTTTCAAACAATTTTATGCCACACAGACTTGCAACATCTCACTTGTCTTGTCCTTAGGTAATATGTCAACAAGTGCATTGTACTATATAAATACTCAAAAGAATGACAACTCAACCTTGACTTTTCTTAAATGTCCCTTCTTGCTGGAAAAATCAGCACTTTTTTGTTCCAGGAAAAAATACTTTACACATTAATAAGGAAACCCCATTGTATGTCTCCCCCTAAAAATGCATATATTGGTATATCACCATTCACTTCAGTGAAACTCAGACTGATGCAGCCTTATCTGAGAGGAAAATGATACTTTAAATTTTTAGGTAATTTTTGCTATTTATGAAAAACAGCTGCAAACCTGAATGATTAAGAACGTAGTGTGCTTCACTGTCTGTCATTCCAGTGACTTGTTACTTCACAAATTAAATCAAACACTAACGGCCATGTAAAACCAATCTTTGCTTGTCTAGTTTAACTATTTGCTTCAGAAATTTCTGCTTTCATGATGATGATGACTTAGTATTTAACCATGGATTTCCAGACAGAAACAGCAAGAAGAATATTTTATGCTGATTTCACTGTTTTTAAAGATAAGCATTTTGTTTTAAACAAAACTGTAACCTTGCAGGAGAAGATGTGATTTTCTGGGGGTGATTTGGCATTTTTCATTTCAAAACTTTAAAAAAAAAAGGTAAAAGGTTTAAAATAAGAACCAAATTACCTGAAATTATGACAAAAAATTTTTAGTTGAAGATTTTCTTTGGGTCTTACTGTAAATAGTTATTTTGGGATTTCTGTTTCCCCGAGGAAAACCTGAAATATTACCTTTGGGTTAAACCAAAACTTAATTCATTTTGTGTTAATTTTTGAGTGCAGCAGTTGAAATCAAAAAGCTATTATTTGTACAGCCTGTGAAGGTTTATTAGCTTTAGGAGACCTTTAAGCAGACTCTTGAAGCACCGCTTGCCTTGCCCTTCGATATAACACAGAAAACTGGCCAATRAGAATTTGGATGTCAGAAGAAAGACAAAAAACTTTCTTTTGAAAATGTTGTTAACACAATTTAGTATGCCAAACTGGCAACATGCACTCTTACTGTGATTTCTAGCAGTGCTGGGGCATGAGTGACACAGTGTTCAACCAGATTAAACTACGTTTATTGCTGGAAAGCTCCACTGTTTCCGTTCTTAGCGCTGTACAGATGAAATGTTCAGTATAAATATGGATTTGCCTGATTACACTTTGAGAATTTGGAGACAAAAATCAGGCCTCAAATCCTTCCATTTAGTACCTATGATATTCCAATGATAAATAATTCTAGGAATAATTTCACATGCACAGCTGGTACTGCAAGACTTGCTAATTAAATACCAAGGCAAGTAATTAGACTCTCAGGTGTTCTGAAATCACAGAAATCCTGAACAGTGTTGAAGTAATACTTATCACTCCTGGCAGGTATAAAAACACAGCAACAAGCAAAGTGCACCTGTAAATCAATGGACAGAGAGCTTAAGTATTGTGGTAAAACTATGGAGTTAAGTCTTCTACCTGGACAAAGTTATGTCCAAAGGAGTAGAAAAGACATGCCACAGTGATAGACTGTGATTTGACAATATATTTTTATGGCATCATTTCAGATATATTATTTAGTCCAGAAATGTCTATTCACATACGGTCACCTCTTCCCTCCCCCAAAAAACATCTCATATACAGTCCCACCTACACATCTATACATCTACACATGCCTAGATACAGACATACAGATGTACACTCACCAAAGGTGAAACTGATATGGTTTGGTGTGTTGCCTTCCCTTATAGTACTGATCTTCCTTCTGCAATGATTTACAGTTAACTGATGAAAAGTGCTTTAGAAGAACCAAATATTAATTATGTTGTTGTATGTGTGGACAGATGCCCCTTTTGTATTATTAAGTATCAGCAATAATAAACATTCTCATAAGCAAAATGTTGTACAGTACAGTCCCAGCCAGCCGGAAAGCTTGTAAACTGGTGCCAGATACTAAATGAAAAATCATTTTATGTTTCCCACAGGAAGATGTAATATGAGTTAAGGATGGTGCCATGACATTTATATGTAAAATGATTTAATAATGTTAGCTGAAATTTTATAAAAATATCAACTTAAGACATGTAGGTATGGGAAATTTCAGCTCTTTTTTTTTTCCTGGCAAAACCGCAAACAGTAGGAAACGGCACCTTGTACAGAGAAATGAAAGGAACTGTTGATAGCAATCCCTATTATTCCTCAGTATTCACAGTACAAATGAACAAGAGACCTCCCAGCACAGACCTATCATGTCTGGTTTCATTTTACCTACAAAAAGAAAATCTGTTGTGTAAAAGTGTGACACATTGTGTTGAAAACGGTAGCTGGGCTAGTATTTAACATAGCTGAAGAGGGAAAGACAGGAGGGAAAATTTTACATGACTCACAACTTCTCTTCTTGTGTCTCAAGCACAAAACAGACCTCCTCTTCATTTGTGCTTAATGGAAACTATGGAAGCTAACAGATGTTACGATGCCTGCAGAAAACAACAAATAATAAACCAGCCAAGGAAATTGTTAGCCTCTGAAATTAAACAGGATGCTGCAGTTGCTCATTTCCTACAACCTAGTATTTACTCAAATCACATCTAATAATTGAGGACAAGGAATATACTTGCAGACCACAACAGAAAAAGACACCAGGGTCAATAAAGGCCAAAATGAGGTGTCCAAATAAAACACCCTGTAACCTTATTCCATGATTAGGTGTACAGAAAAAAGTAATATTTTAGATAGCTAAATATAAATAAGCAAATACATTTCTTGGAAGAATCAATACAAATAAAGTTACAGAAGATTTTCATGTTATTTTCCTTAGGAGAAGGAGGATCTCCAGCCAAGAGAGAAAAAAAAAAAAAAAAAAAAAAAAGAGAGAGAGAAAGAAAATAAACAGAAATTTAGGAAAGTCAGATTAAAAGGAAAATTATATAAAGGCATATTCATCTTTGCTTTGATTAACTTTAATAATCAAATGCAAGAAAATTATTAATGGATGTTGAACTGCTAGTCCAAATAAAAAAGGCTAATATATTTTATAAAATGGCATTATTACTTCCTTCTTTCAGGTGGTAAAAATGATGATTGTGGTTGTGCTGACATTTGCCATCTGCTGGCTGCCCTACCACATTTACTTCATAGTTACTGGGATCTATCAACAATTAAATCGGTGGAAATACATTCAGCAAATCTATTTGGCCAGCTTTTGGCTTGCCATGAGCTCTACAATGTACAATCCCATTATCTACTGCTGTCTTAATAAGAGGTAAGAGCTGGTTATGAAACAGGTGGTATGCATAACTTCAATGAGAATATAAATGGTTTAAATGGGATAAAAGACAAAGAATTTTCACTTGAATAGTTTTCAGTTGGTGGGAAAGAAAACAAAACAAAAAACTTCCTTTAGGTTTGTACTTGAAATTAATCCCAAAAAGCCAAATGTGCACTTCCAGTAAATACTTCAGTCTACTTAAAATTTCAGAGCAAAATTCAGTGTTCAGAAACCAACCCTTCCCATTTCCATATGCAAAATTTAAGATCTATAGCAGTTTAATAATTTTTGGCTTGCAAAACATTAAAATAAAGAAGTAAAGACAGTCATTAGTGATATACAGTGCAATCTGTGTATATAATCACTAACTATATAATCACTAACTAACTGCAGCCACAAATTTGTTTTGCAGTGCTGGAAGGATACAATATAAAATGTGATTTACTGTGTATTTTATACCTCACCATTAGATTTCTACTGAGCTCTGAGGTCTGTAACAGGCTAATAAAATGAATGTTTATATTCTCATTACTCAATAGTAGATTACACTACTGTTTGACAGCAATGCATTATGCTCTGAATTTCAAAGGCACTGCACTTGTTGAGTTTGGTGAGATTTTATGGATATTTGGCAGTTTGAGGCTACTGGATTGCAGAATGAACTCATGTTTTTCATTTCAGCTTGTAGGACCAGGAGCTAAACAAACATCATCCTGGCAATCCTATTTTTGAGTATTTCTTCTAGTATTACTGGATAAAGACCACCAAGAACAACGAATTAGTTCACAAACTCAGTCAGTATGAATCAGTATTGAATAAGTAATCTTAAATATTATTTGAAATCTCTTTTGAATGAGCAGCCAATGTCAAGTTTAATTGCTGACAAGCTTTATACCATTTTTGTTAAGTATTTATAAAATCCCAATGAAGATCATGCAATACCTGTCAAAAGGAGTCTAATAAAAAAAAAATTAAGTGACCAAATCCTGCTGAGTTTTTACTGGTGTAAAAACACTGGAGTCTGTCTCCTTGAAGAGGACAGCTTATGATGCTTAACATTCATAGTCTTTTACAACGTCAAGGTAATTCCTGATTTCATACAGCCTTCTGTCCCTTTTGATCATTTACAACTGTTTAAAGAAGAGGTAAAGTTTTAGTATGCCAGAACGAAATCCTAACTCAAATGGCAAATTTCCCATTAATTTCAACAGAAACCAGATTTCACTGGGTATCCAGTGTCTGCAAAATCAAAGGCGAGGAAGAACCAGGCCTCATATTGTCTCAATTACTACCATAAACTCTCTAAAACCTTGCAATTTGCTTCAAAAACTTTTTATGGCAGAGTTACAAAAGATGTTATTCATAAAAAATTAATCTCTCTGATGTGGCTTATGTTCACACTCGTACACTGCAAAATTACATGTCTGGATTAAAGAATACAAATCAACAAAAATTTCATAATTTTGAGACACACTAAAAGTCACCTTGTTCAGAATTTAGTGCAAGAATGAAATATTGGTGAAAGTTTTCTTATAATCGAGTTCCACATTGAAATCAAGAAGCCTGAACGTTTGCTTCCTTTTCATGCAGTAGGAAAATACAGCCTGTTTCTGGGAGTCAGATCAATTCATCCAGTATTGTTATCTCTGCTGGATCTATTATCAGGCAGAGTTATACCACCCATACCCAGCCTCATCTTCCAGGCTATTAGGGTATTACTTAAGTATCTAGATAAAGAAAGCATTATTTCAAGATGAAGAAAAACCATGCCCTGAATGAGAAAGAGGATAGAAGGTGAGACAAAAAATAATACACTCTAAAGATGTTTAGGTTTTACAGCTTCCTTCACTAAATTCATTTCCATCAGGGGTTCTTCCTATATTTTTCATAATGTGGACTGCATCTAAACAGAGGAATGCTGAGTAGTGAGCTACCTGCTCATTTGTCATCATGTGACAGCTCTGTAGCAAACTTAAAAAACTGAGGAGGAAAGTAAGTTATTTGTGAGATCAGTCAACTTTCACTGAAAACTTAATCTAGATTTTTATCTGTATTCATCACTGTGGCAGCTGAACCATTGCTCCAAAAAGCTTACAGACACAATAAACAACACAGCTGACTGTTGAAACAAAAACAAGAGAAGCAAGACAAGTGAGAAAGTCTGGTAAGTTTTAGGTCTAGGTGAAAAGGTGTTCTTTTTCAGGTTACACATAAATATACAGCAAATTGTTTTTCTAATATATTTAACTTCTATTCTGGAAATGCATACACACAAAAAGTAATAATAGTCATTATAATAAATCTCTGCCTCTGAATTGAAATTAAAAGTAACCCTGTATGAATAGTGCAAGCACTAATGTGCTAAAGCCTCAAAATTCCTGTTTATGCATTGTTCACATTCAGTGTTTAACTTTCTAGGATCTTCTTTAATTATTACAAATGATTTTCCAAATATTTTATATGAACAATTATTAGTCATTACATCATTCCCATGTAAGCATCTCTGTTAGAGAGGGAAACACAGAAGGGATATTGGAAGCTGGGATGGTATTTTAGAGAAAACAATGCTACAAAGTTTCTTGCTGAGAGAAGACGAAAATATAGGTGCAGGTTCCATCATAGGTCAAATCAAAACAATTTCTGTGAAGACAGTGCTATGAAAGCTGGTGTTTGTTTATTTAGGCACAGGCAAAGGAAGGGAAATTGAGTGTCAGGAAAATACCAATGTTAAAATGCAGGGAAAGTATACAGAAAATCAGAAACAGAAATGAGCTGTTACCACTGTCTTTTTCACCCTACTCAGACTTTAGTCAAGCAAACTCCCACTAACTTCACCACAAACAGGATTAGGGGCAAGATAATTAGCCAAGTCAGTGTCATGTCAGCACAGTATATGTTTTCAGATGAAGGTCTGTGGCTGGCTCTCACAAGCACAGGCTTTCACCAAGCATCCTTCCTCCCAGGTTCCGAGCTGGCTTCAAGCGAGCTTTCCGCTGGTGCCCCTTCATTGAGGTGTCTGGCTATGATGAGCTAGAGCTCAAAGCAGCCAGGTTTCATCCCACCCGGCAAAGTAGCCTATACGCTGTGTCCAGAATGGAGTCCAGCATGACAGTGGTGTTCGACACTAATGATGGAGACAACACCCATGCCAGCCGTAAGAAAAGAGCAGCTCCGAGGGACACGAGTTTCAATGGCTGTTCACGGAGGAATTCCAAGACCGTCTCCACAGCCTCAAGTCTCATCAGTTCACTGCACACATCAGTAAATGATTATTCCCAAACATTTCATGGTGACAATTGCTAGAAGGGCAGCATGGACAATGCTCTCCTACTTTGGGACTAAATATTCATACCACAGGAAAGCAAGCATAATTCCACTGACAAACCCTAGCTATAAATATCGTGAGACTTTTAGGCATCACTTACTTTTCTGCTTTGGAGAGAAAGAGGAATTTGAAGACATACGTATGCATCAGTCTGAAAGCACAGTCACGCCTTATACACGATAATGTTTGCAGGGATTATCTAAAATAAGCGAACAGCATGAAAAACATGGTTTCAGCTGTATTTGACCTCTGGCATTTATGTTTCACTTGCTGAAATGTAACAGGCTCCTTTACTTACTGAAACTGAAATGTATGATGTTTTCTATTATGAGTGTATTAATTCTACAATAACAAAACTACATAAGATCTGATAAAAAAATTTCTTTATAATGAAGACCTAATGAGCCCCAAGTCTATTCAATTGTTTTACAATTTATACCTATTCCCAGGCAAATAGACAAAATGAAGTTCACGTGAATGAAGTTCAGCTCCGTCTGCAACAGTACAATTTTTCAAATATATATGAAAAATGTTTTTTTAAAAAGGAGAAAATCTCTAAAAGACTAAGTTAAATTCTACCAAAGTTTATATATTAGTGAACATTAGACTCCAATGGAATGTGTACTTCCAGGAGGATGTACTGCTTAGATGAATGTCCTATAGCTTTGTATCTTAGTGCTAAGGGCACGATCCTCCTCCAGTGACCCTAACAGGAGCTTTGTGATTGACTTTAGAAAGGTCAAAAGATTTTAAACTGGAGATTCACATATAAGAAAAATACCACTGTGGCAATGAACTCTCCTCTGCGGAAGATACAGTAACATGTTTCACTATGAAACACCTTCACCAGGAAAAAAAAAAATATTTGGGCTATTTTCCCAAATTTTCCATAGCTAGATGCATGTAAAAATACTCCTCTGTCTGCATCTGGGAACATATTAGGCATTATTACACAGACACTTTCCCACACAATTCAGTCAAAATCCACTGACCATCAACTGTTGCAAAGAAAGCTGAACTTAATACAAAAGGGACCAGAGGGCAGCCTTTGTTTTAGATAAATGGCTATATCAGTTGCATGGATCAACTGGTTGTGTGAATCTTTGTTCTCAAACAGTTAATCAAAACTTAAGCAAAAGAGTGTGAATGTCTTCCTGAGTTAGCCAGACCAGCACAGGGGAGTGTATACGTGGCTCAACCCAACACAGTACCAAAGCTGAGCAATTAACAAAGAGAAGTTTGAAGAGAGCTTGAGCTGGCTTTAGTCCACATTCCTTCCAAGAAACTGGGGATGCCCAGCATTGTGACAGTGAGCATATCATAAAAGACTAGTAATGAGAATCATGTTTGTATTGTGATTCATCTGTATAGTCAATTGCTATATTCTGCTAAGTGTAATTTGTGTTTGTATTGTGATTTCAGTGCATTGCTGTATCACTCTGCTAAATCAAAATCCTGCGTAAGGTCAAATATCCTCAAATAAGTAAATCTGGTATTTAACATTAAACCCTCCATGTGTGGAATAACTGAAGAACCTGGTCATAGAGTATTGTACTCTGATAAAAATGTATCACAATTCCAGACTCACACTTTTCCTATCCAAGGCCTGATCTTAAATCCACTGAAGCAAAGAGCTCTGTTCATTTATGGCTTTCCTTTTAAATGCCAGTTCATGCTTTTCAACGATCTGCATTTCTGAAAAAAACAGCTCTATTTTCCATCACGGCATAGTTGTACTCTCACTTTTCCTTTAAAAAAAAAGTGTATAGTAATCCAGCAAGTGTCATGCAATGCCTATAAAAATATTTTTCTATTTTTTCCCCTGAAATACTCTGTTTTAAGAATTTAAAATCTTCACAGGTCTTTAACAACTCTGCTGAGAAGATTCAAGATAGCCGCACACACAAAAAAATGAACCTAAGCATACTGACCTGATGGTGATATGTTACAAACACATGCTGTGAAGACCTTTGTCTGCTCATGTACAACTTTTGAGGAACATACATACAGAAAATGTATAGTTGTTAAACTGTCTTTTCTAACTATGGCTATTACAAAATCAGCGTTGATAGACATCAATACACGAATGTAAGTTTGAACAATATGGTTGTAGTGAGATTAATTTATTGTTTTTAAATGTAGAGTATAAATCTTAAAAAGCCGTATATAAAAATACAGCATCACAAATGTACAAAACATCACCCACATATAACTTTTATGATCCTTGGTTGACAAATATTGAGGAAGCAACGGTGGCTTCTTCACATCTGTGTCTTTAGTGAAACAATTTCACTTTACTAAATGTTTTAGGATATGACATTCTGGACAAGTAATCCATTGATAATCTCACTATATTTTGGTGGGGTAGGGGTGTCAAAAACACCCTCACCATTCCTGTAGATCTCCTCTGAAGTTACAGGATATTCCTGTACAACAACTTAAGAAATCTGTGCTCTTAATCACAGCATTGCTTTAACAAAACATTACAATGATACATGGGGCAAACCATCTCTCTGTCTCAGCCTCAAAAAACATGAAGGGTTACACAGTTAAACAAGTAGCACAGCAAGAGCTGTGACTGACAGCAGATTGCATTTGAATGACTATTTCTGAGCAAACATTTTCAGTAAGTGTCCTGGTCACTATAAAAGGCATCATAGGCCTCCTGACACCCCTCACTGAAGGTAGAGGAAATCAGGTCATCCTCAGTTTGTGCCAATAAGATTGCTTCTGTGTGATTGCTGGTGCAGCACTGTAGCAGTCTCACGTTTGCGCCGCAACCTTCAATCCACATTCTTTATTTTTGCTGAGAGGTGAGTTAGGGAAAACAGATACAGAACTAGCTTCCTACTGAGAGGGGCATAATAATACTCTAAACCAGCTACAATTCAACAGCATCAGGAAAGATCTTCTGATCTTGAAGATCTTCTGAGACGTGAGTCCTTCTCGTGTATGAGTTCCTACTAGTTCAGCCCAGGCTCGTACTGGAGTCTGCTTCTAAAATGTTTATCTGATGAAAAGACTTCATTGCTCCCTGAACTGCCATTGTGCAGTGAGGTTCCCTTGGTATAGGACAGGTTTGCCTTTCACATCTCCAGAGATACTATGTTCAGCATCAGTTTTCTCTGTCATTCCCTTGACATTGGTTAAACTTGTAAAAAAAATTTAAAAAAAAAAAAACACCAGAGTGACAAAAAGCTAAACATGACTACATTTAAACACAGATCTTCAAAACTCATTTCATGAATAGAGATTTATAATACCTTTGTCTCTAGTCTTCCATATAAAAGCATGATATTGAGAAGAAAAATGAACTCCGAGTGTGCTCAGGGTACTCATACAAGATGCATTCAGTAGACTGCAGCCTGTAGTTATTTGGCAGGAATCCCCTGACATCCTCCCTTCCAGTTCACTTAAGCCTTATTGTCAAGGTTAGGAGGCACTGGCAGAACTGCACAGCATGAGCTATTTGCAGCATGTTTACATCTGGTAACTAAATGTGTCCATTGAGGAAGGTCATTGACCAATACTAATATACATTTTCAAAAATAACATACAAAAGGAACTAGTATAGAAAAGGAGAGCAAACCACAAGTTTTAGAAGTTGCCTTTTTTTATCTAGACAAAAACAAACATATTTTGGACATGGATAAAAACAAACATGTTTTGGACATGGATGTTTCTCCTTTAATACTGGTGAATTTCTTTTGCAGCAGTAAACAAGAACCTCCTATTTCGCTGATGTAAATGTCAAAACCTTTCAGGCTGTTCTCCCCAGGAACTACAGAGTTTACAGAAACACTTGTTCCTGTTGCATTTATTTCAAGACTTTTGAAGTTGCCCCAGCTCAGGTAGAAATTTAAATCTGCTGTACTACTTCCTCTAGTTCAAGATGAGCTTTAAATTTAGAGTCCCGATTACTATGTGCTGTTTGTTAATGAATACCTCCACATATTGCTACAAAAGAGGCAGGAGATACTGCTTAGGATACACCACTGTTTACAAATGTTGTGTGAGTTCCTTGTATTAAATAATGCATTCAGTTCAATTTAAGTCTTCCTGTTCATGAGCAGATTCAAGTGGTTCTATGTTCATAATTGAAAACAATTTGTTGAGTGCAGTCAAAGATAATTCTTTATCAGTCCATGAGCAGTTGCTGTGGGTAGTTAAATTCAAATTGTTTCAGATGGGTTCATATATCACATGGTATACTGTTATTGGCTAATTGGATTGCCTCTCTCCTATCTATAAGACTGAAACATGCATATTGGATTACAACTGGAACCAGGTTTCCCAAAGCAAATGGTTACATTTACAAATACCAGACTTGCCTGTTATAAGTACTCTGTAACATAGCCTCTGGAATCATTATTTTCCAAGTTACCCAGCAGTAAGCTTTTCACTGCAATATTTGTGATGCAAACAAAAAGGGACACCAGCATCAGTCACATGAATTGTATTTCCAAAGCACACTCACTTTGAAAATTCATGTTGCCCAGCCTGCTTGGATTTACATGCTTTAGATTATTAAAAAAACTAATCACTTAATCAATGGGCATTCACCAACTGAATGCTACAAATCTGTTAACACTTGAAATACTCAGCAGCTCTTCTATAACACTGCCCACAAATTCATATGCAAATGAGAGTAACAACAGATCAAGTCTATACACACCAAGACTTCAGGCAAGCTCCTTCCTGAAGGCAAGGGAAAAATTCCTGCAGAGCATCTCCAGATTGGCAGAGGTTCTGCCAGATGAGGTCTGACAAGCCGAGGACAGGGAGAGGTTCCAGCGTTAAAGGACTTCACAGAGCAGCCCAGCCAGCAGCTCTTTCCTGTCTGCAATACTGAAACCTACCTCTTGGATGTTAACTGAGAAACTTAAGGCAGCCAGCAACACCTCAAAGATCAAAGGTACTGCTTTTCCTTGGCCTGAAGCTCTACTCAGTAGGGCCTTACACTAGAGAAAGGAAGCTTTGTATTCAGAAGTGTGTTCTAGTATGTTCACAGTGTTCATTCATTTTGTTTGAGTTTGGAACCTTAAAAACATTTAGGCAAGCGTATCACCAAGAAGTGATGGGCCAGGAGAGGCTACCCACATGGAGCAGTTCTCCTAGGGCTTGGTGACTTCAACAAGGCAGAAAGGAAGTGATCTTCACTTCTCTCCCTATGCCCTGCACCCCAGAACCCTCAGGGCTACTAACCAATGCCATTGCTGTCATCTAACCAGCTAATACGTATGAGGCAGCAGGACCAGTACTGTCAGAGGAAAGAGACAGCAAGCCAAACAGTTTGTCCCTGGGTCCGAGACTACTTTTCACAGCTTGTTAGGCATGTAATCCCCCTAAAACTAATAGGATGTAAAGACACTTTAGAGCTAGCAGCAGATGAGCTTAGGTACCAAAAAATAGCGCAGACGTGTCAACATAGACCTCTGTGAGGGCTAAAATTTACCTTGAAATTACCAAACTACCATGGGTAAACTTGCCCATGCTGCCAAGGCTGGCCCATTTCTAGTATCCATAATCACACACAGCCCCCTCATAGTACGTGTAGCTACCTCCACATTACAAAGCAGTTATTGTCCTAGTGTATACTAAGGAAAAAATCAGTGTAACCATCTGCCATGCTCTCAAAAACTTCCAACATTTCTCCCTAGTACTGTCTTAGCAAACATCTCTCTCACACAGTGCCTTCTCCCAGACTTCTCCTTAAGTGAAATGCTTCCTCTTTCACTGCATTCAGGTCATCCTGAGCCCAAGAAGGTTCATACAAAGAGCACCACAGCAGTCTGGTGTCCAAGTGAACATGGCAAGCCAAATGAACAAGTGAAACCTTCAAACCCCGCTTTTTCAAGCACAGCTAAATAGCTTCTCCTTCTCTGAACAACTTGAATAATCAGGAAAAACCTTGGGTATAGTTATATCTAATTTTTGTGAACTTGTATCACATAAAACATATTTCTCCTCACAACAGACATTTATAAGTCTCCTTTTTTGCCCACCAGATCCTGTGGTTCCTCAATAATTTGCCCATATTAACCTAAGTTCCTAGCTTCTAAACCCTTCCTTCTGGTCTGATCCTGAGGCAAAACACAGAAGGCACTGAGGGGACTCTTCTTTGAGGTAGCCTTCTGTCATGGCTTAACCCTAGCCAGTAACTAAACACCACACAGCCACTCACTTGCTCACTCCCCCATCTCCGGTGGCATGGGGGAGAGAATCAGCAGGGTAAAAGTGAGAAAACTCGTGGGTTGAGATAAAGACAGCTTAATAATCGAAATAACATAACGCAAAACAGTAGTAATAATAATAATAATAACAGTAATAATAGAATTATACAAAGCAAGTGATGCACAATGCAATTGCTCACCACCCGCTGACCAATGCCCAGCCAGTCCCCGAGCAGTGATCGCTGCTTCCCGGACCCTGCCTCCTAGTTTATATACTGAGCATGACATCATATGGTATGGAATACCCCATTGGCCAGTTGGGCCAGCTGTCCTGGCTATGCTCCCTCCCAGCTTCCCGTGCACCTGGCAGAGCACAGGAAGCTGAAAAGTCCCTGACTCATGCAAGCACCACTCAGCACAACCAAGACATCAGTGTGCCATCAACATTCCTTTCATACCAGATCCAAAACACAGCACTACACCAGCTACCAGAAAGAAAATTAACTCCATCCCAGCCAAAACCAGGACACCTCCATTTAGCACAAAATTTACCCCAGCTTGCTCTACATCAGTCTCTCGCATCGTGTGATCAGAGCGCTCTGCCTTCTGGCAATGTTGGATCGTTTCAGGAGACTGTAGATCTTCCCTCATCACAAAAGAGATCAGCCCTCAAAATACTCTGGTGCCACTGGTCAAACATCCTCTTAGCAATTCCTCACAAGCACTGATCAGGCATCACAGAAAGATGGATTAAGCTTTCACCAAAGAAACTACAGACCACCAGAGTCAGAGGATGTTGTGCATTTGACTTCTCAGTCAGTCATCATGGCAGCTTATCAAACTGCACCTAAAAATGGATAACTGGCGGCAATACCCATAATCAGTTTGGCCATAGGTTGCACTGGCATTCACAGCTGCATAACATTGTCCAAGGAAGAGAACTAACTGCTTTACATCCCAAAGAAGAAAGAGCAGTACCCCCCACTGGGACTGCAAATATGAGTTCAAAAATAACTATTCAGGTAAATGGTTTTAACAGACTTAATTTGCAAGTTTAGTTTTGCAGCTCACCGATCTATTCTGCAATATCTCAGACTAATTATGCTAGCACCTTCTATATGTTGCACAGAAATTAAAAAATACTCTCAAACAGCTAAGGTACATGTATGTGAAGTTTGACCCTTTGGCCCTGAAAGGCTAAACAAAGATTGAGTTGAAAAACACCATAATGCATTTTGTCTTTGTAAAACAATGTCTCTGTCACTCCGAGTAGCCAAAGATGAGTTAAAACGCAATAACCCGAGATCAATAATCATAGAATCATAGAATTATTTAGGTTGGAAAAGACATTTAAGATCAAGTCCAACCGTTAACCTAACACTGTCAAGTCCACCACTAAACCATGTCCCTAAGCACCTCATCTACACATCTTTTAAATACCTCCAGRGATRGTGACTCAACCACTTCCCTGGGCAGCCTGTTCCAATGCTTAACCACTCCTTCAGTAAAGAAATTTTTCCTAATGTCCAATCTAAACCTCCCCTGGTGCAACTTGAGGCCATTTCCTCTTGTCCTATCACTTGTTACTCAGGAGAAGAAACCAACACCCACCTCACTCCAACCTCCTGTCAGGTAGTTGTAGGGAGCGATAAGGTCTCCCCTCAGCCTCCTTTTCTCCAGACTAAACAGTCCCAGTTCCCTCAGCCGCTCCTCATAAGACTTGTTCTCCAGACCCTTCACCAGCTTCGTTGCCCTTCTCTGGACACGCTCCAGCACCTCAGTGTCCTTCTTGTAGTGAGGGGCCCAAAACTGAACACAATATTTGAGGTGCGGCCTCACCAGCGCCGAGTACAGGGGGACAATCACTTCCCTACTCCTGCTGGCCACACTATTTCTGATACAGGCCAGGATGCTGTTGGCCTTCTTGGCCACCTGGGCACACTGCTGGCTCATATTCAGCCGGCTGTCAACCAGCACCCCCAGGTCCTTTTCTGCCARGCAGCTTTCCAGCCACTCTTCCCCAAGCCTGTAGCGTTGCATGGGGTTGTTGTGACCCAAGTGCAGGACCCGGCACTTGGCCTTGTTGAACCTCATACAGTTGGCCTCGGCCCATCGATCCAGCCTGTCCAGATCCCTCTGTAAAGCCTTCCTACCTTCAAGCAGATCAACACTCCCGCCCARCTTGGGGTCATCTGCAAACTTACTGAGGGTGCACTCAATTCCCTCATCCAGATTGTTGATAAAGATATTAAACAGAACTGGCCCCAGTACCGGGCCCTGGGGAACACCACTTGTGACCRGCCGCCAACTGGATTGAACTCCATTCACCACAACTCTTTGGGCCCGGCCATCCAGCCAGTTTTTTACCCAGCAAAGAGTATGCCCGTCCAAGCCATGAGCAGTCAGCTTCTCCAGGAGAATGCTGTAGGAAACTGTGTCAAAGGCTTTACTAAAGTCCAGGTAAACAACATCCACAGCCTTTCCCTCATGCACTAAGCAGGTTACCTTGTTATAGAAGGAGATCAGGTTAGTCAAGCAGGACCTGCCTTCCATAAACCCATGCTGACTGGGCCTGATCACCTGGTTGTCCTGTACGTGCTATGTGATGGCACTCAAGATGATCTGCTCTATAACCTTCCCCGGCACCGAGGTCAGACTGACAGGCCTGTAGTTCCCCTGGATCCTCCTTCCAGTCCTTCTTGTAGTTGGGCATCACATTTGCTAACTTCCAGTCAACTGGGACCTCCCTGCTTAGCCAGGACTGCTGATAAAGGATTGAAAGTGCCTTGGTGAGCACTTCTGCCAGCTCCCTCAGTACCCTTGGGTGGATCCCATCCGGCCCCATAGACTTGTGTGTGTCTAAGTGGTGCACAGCAGGTCGCTAACCATTTCCCCTTGGATTATGGGGGCTTCATAATTGTCTCTTCCAGCAGAAAAGGTTGATGCTTTTTCAATAGCGTTTAAGTAAACAGCATAAAAAACTAATTACAGAGTATCAAGTGAAGTCATTTTTTAGTTGAACTATATCTCACCCTTGGAAGAATCTGTGGAAAAGAAAGCAGCTGAAAAGAAATTAATTTCCTGGAAAAAAAATCTTATTTGAACATGCCAAATATCTAACAAAATTGTCCAACTTCAGAGTCCAGATTTAGCAAAGCTGTAAGTGAATTAGACTGATAAATAGAATTTGTCAGAGTTCCACTAATATTTTTGCAAATCTGGAAAAATAATTGTCCTAGCTCTTGAGTTGCATTATTTGTTATCTGAATGCTGAATTCACAAACCACAGAATGCTCTGAATTTTGGCACAAATTATTATATGTCTGAAAGATCATATCAGAAGCATGTTTCCATACCCATATTGTGCAACGAACCACCCATAATGAACATCAAACACTGAACTGTTGAATCAGCTTAAAAACAATAGTCTGCAAGTATATTACCATACGGGAAACATTTTTACATAAATGCTTTTTAAAAATAAAATAGCATGAACAACTGAAGAAAATAGAAAATTATTATCAAACAAATCCAACAGCCTAAAAAAAGCTTCTCATGTATTTTTGTTGTTTATCTTTGAAGGTATCTCCTTTTCAAACAGTCTAAGCACCAGTGCCCTGTATTCCCAAGTATCAGGCTGGCTGATTAGGAAATTATCTTTAATTAAGTGTCTGTAGCAAGGCTGTCTGTCCTACTAGGCTAACATGATTAAGTTATGCCAGTTTCTGTAGACAGCAGCACGCAAGGAAGAGATGTGGCTAACTTTACACCTGGCCAGCTCCCACTCCCAGATCACACTATGTCACCCGATATAACAGTGGGATCAATTGGAAGTCTGCTTGTTACAGCTCTGTACAAGGCATAAGCTCACATGTCAGCTCAGGAGGATTTAACCAATTTGCTACATAGCCTGGCTATATGTGCTCAGTTATTTATTGTTCTCCTTTTAAAATCTTGGTATAAGCACATTCCAAAAATGATGAGCGTTAGAGTATCAATTACCCTATTATTAGAAGCTATATAGGAGCTAGTGGAAATACCAAAATAAATTACAATTTATTCACTTTCTGAGGATATGCCCATAGGCATGAATGGAAAGGTTGAGTTGTGAATGACAATACAATGAAAGCCAGCAAATGAAAGGGCAGTTACAGTCCACAACAACATAAGTTATTATTAAACTATCACATTTACATTTAACATTTATATTTTAGAACCCTTTGGCTCTGCCTGTTCCAAAGGAGATGGCAAAACTCCTCACACACCCTACCCACCTCCCATCTTCCTGCCATAACAAGGTCTTTGGGCAACCTCTCCTTGTTTCAACTCAAAAGAAGCCTGACCCTGAGGCCATGAGGGAGCTGCAATGCAACCTGACAGGTCTCCCAGCATGGCTGCGCCTCTGCAAGCTCTGACACAGAGAGCTCTACAACTCGTCTCACTGTAGACCTAGGGACCTGAATGAGGCAGGAGCAATAGGTCCTAATTCTAATTGCTTTCTACCAAGCAATTCCATTTGCCTTGCCTGCCACAGTGACATACCGAGGTGGTTGTTACACAGAAATTCTTTGAAATAGAACAAATAATGCATGCATACACACACAAGTTCCAGGGAAGGAGAAGGACCTTGAATGAAATGTATGAGTTTCATCCATGGAAAAGAAATATGCAATTTCCCAATGCACCTTGGCCTCTCAGTGGTGGCTCTGGGGCCCATTCACAGAGCTCAGATCCTTGCAAGAATTTTCAAGTGAGATATAAACACCCAACAGGAGTTCAGAAATGAGATGTTGGGACAACCAAATAATTGGATGCTAATAATCCCCCCACCCCACCCCGGCAAATAAGTATTTCAACAGAAACCCATGGGGATGTGTCAGAGGTTGATATGTCAGAGGAAAGTGTGCTAATCATATAATTTTGATGTACAGCTTTGAAGGGATCTAGGTCACCGTTTTCCTAATCAATGTAATATGATCTTCAGCCCAAAATGCATGTTCCTGTTCTACTGAATAAATTTGGCTTGGGGACTACTAATTGCAGAAGGGCCTTAATTCTTTTGAGGCTTCTGAGGAGGTGATAAAGGAGCTTGCAGGTCATGTACCAAAATACCCAGAAGCCCTTGGCTTTACGGGTAATTGAAAACAGAAATAAAATTAAATTCCTCTTACACAGGCCACCATGTGTTTCCGGATATATTAGGACAGGCCTCGATGATTTAATTGACAAAGCACTGTTAACATTACTTCTGTCTTTCCAATCACTGCCAGAGCTATTAGGAATTAAGGTCAAACACTAAATTAACTTTGCTGAGGTGGCAGAGTACATATCAGGTCTGTTAACTCAAGGCCTGAAGGTGAAGGTAGAGAAAAATGGAATAGAATAGATTGGAATAAGAAGCTATCTTTTGCCTGCCAGCCATGAATTTGAAATTTTGGAAAGTACTGCCTCTGGAGAGATGTACACTGGTGTTGGGGAACACCAAAGGTAGCAATTCTAACATACCGCTCAGGCCACAGAACGAGGAGCCTCCACACTCATGTGCTGCAGGGTGCTAAATCATGAGGTGAGGAGCTAGATTCTGCACGATGGCTGAACCTCAGCTGGAGCTACTTGTGTCTCCCTGGCAGAGACCCAGCAATCACACTACTCTAGCTGGCACTCAGCTGTAGTAGTGCTACCAATTCTCAAGCCATTCTCCCAGTTTGTACAATGCCTTTTCTCTTTTTTTTTTGATGCGATACAGATTCTCCCCAAACTAACAGGAAAATTCATCTGCTATCTCTTCATGGGGGATATTTAATCAGACTGAAGAGGAAGGCACAGAATTTTGTTGTCTATGCTGGGATCAGCTCTTAAGAGGCAGCCAATCCCCAAACAAGCAGCATAACTATCCTGAGAGCAACTGACACTTGTAACAGCTGAGCATCAGCTGGATGCTTTTAAAAACCCAGGACTGTACACACAAATTCAATTAGCATATGTAATTAACTTGTTATCATAAGTTACTGATGCACAGGGTCAGACTTTACCATGATATGAATAATCAAAAGTGTACTTTGCTCTCTTCTTCCACAGGTTGGCTGAGTGCTTCACAAAATCACACTGCTGCAGTGTAAGAAACTGATGTAATTCAATCCCTTGCAAGTGTTGTAGTTTCCTGTCTTTCTCCAATAGATGAAATAGTGTAAAAGCCATCAGTTTCATGTTTCTGCCCATATATGTGAATTCCACTTCTCATGTTGCACCTCTAGTTGGCTATTATGTGTAGACCGTATTTGTAAGGCAGCCTGAAAGTGGTCCTACTGAATTACTGTGACCTCCATAAGAAGAGTGTGTTACAGTTAGGCCACTATAGCTGAGAAATATTAGTCTATTACTCTTCCTCCTCTTTTGTGAGAAGGCTTGTCTCAAACTCTGTAGGTGGGAAGGGGATAACTCAGTTTGTTCATAACCTTAAAGATGAGAATTGCAGAAGATGCTTTGATACTCAACAGGAAAAAAACAGCATTACTCTCACACAGATTCAAAGCAGCAAACAGCAGCTGATGATTACAGTTATGGATCTGTATTATGGTTCTCCCGAAGTGCATTGTGCCCTTAAATGATTAATATAAATGCTTTTAAATAAGACTAAGAAATATCTGATTATTCATTTTACTTCAAAGACCTTTGAAAAAAAGGAAGAAAAAGTGGGAAAAGGGATAGAAAAGGGTAGAAAAAAAGGGTATTAATTTCGCTTACTCTTAAAGCACTCAGTCTCTAAGCTATAGAAATCACTAAATATACATTTTTAAAGCTCAGCGTTTCCCTCAATGAACACACCAGAAAAGCTTCTACTTGAAATAGACACAAACACACACAAAAAAAGGTGTATATCAGGACCAAAGGTAATTTCTTTTAACTTGCTTTCCCACAAATGCCAATAAAGCTAAGATAAATAAAAAAGATAAAGCAAATAAATCTGCTAAGATATTTTTATTATAGACTTTCATTCGTATTCATTCGGGTAGAAAGAAGAAAACATAAAGCATGATTTTTCTTAGTTTTGCTCCTAAGGCACCCATTTACACAGAAATTGAGAATTTGTGAAAATTATATAGCTATAAATGACAAGATTTTTTGAAAGAGATGAAACAACAAAGCACTGCTAGCATCCAATCATTAATGAGAGTTTAGGTACTTCCACTAAGCTATTGAAATGATTTAATTTACTGAATGTAAGAGGAAAGGCTTTTCCTGATGTGCAACAGTGGGTGTTTTAGAGAAATCTTAGAATTATTGGAAATGTAACAGCCAGGGCCTGTTCTCAAACAGATGTCTTGTGACATTTTGAAAACACGATGGACATTAAGGGTGGAATCAAATCCTTACCTGAGGACATAGAGCACAGCCAACAGAGGCAGCAATTTGCACAGCAGTCTTTGGCTTCTGCTAGAACAATTTTGTCTTTGTTTCATCCTACCTAAGTCCCTTAGAACTACTAGCTTTTAAGGCATTTGTTTACCTTATTGACAGAGGTTTTATGATCTTTCTCAAGAGACTTTTGGTCTACAACTATCTGATATTTATCCTTCAGTACATACTAATGCTAGCATCGTGCATGGAAATCTTGATTGTAAGCAACATAGCCACAGTCCTAATATTTCAAAAACACAAACCCTCCTTCCCAGCTGCATAAAAGCAGGAACTTGTAATAGGCAAAATCACTTAAATAGACAAAATAATTTAAAAAGTTGAATGTATTAACAAGRAAGAGATCTGCTTTTGTACTTACTCTAAAAGGTATCAATGAGCATTATTCTGCAATTGGTCTACAGTGTTTAGAGTTCAGGATGTCATTGATATTATTAAGAAGATACAGAGCTTCTCAAAGTACCCCTGATACCACAGCTGACATGGGAGGGCAGTTTAGTGGGTTGAGTGATGTGGACTTACTACAGTTGAACTTAAACAGAAATCCTCACCATTACAGCTGGAACTCACTAGCCCCTCCTCAACTGACAAACCAAGGGCTGAAACAAAGGGTCTAAACCATCACACACTCTTTCTCTCCTGTATTTGAGTCATTTAGTCCACACCAAGGAAGGTCTTTTCACACTGCAGAAGAGCTTCGTTCTCTGAAGTACTGAGAAGCTCTGATTCCTGACAAAGTCAAGGGAGATGCTTGTAAAGTAGTTCAGCATCTTGCCAAAGATGTTCGACACTGCACATCCTAGATCTTAAAGTGGTATAAGTTGTGACATTATGAAATAGAGATGAAAAAGAAAACATTTCAGATCAATCTGCTTTTTGCCCATGGAGATATTTTGCAAATATGAGGCAAATGCACAGAAAGAAAGCTATTACCTCAATGACTCGGCTATAGACTGGAAAGTCATAACATAGTTGCTTTAACCTCTGTGAAACAGGTTTCAGATGCATGTGTTAGAAAATGGATTCAAGGAATCGTTCGTTCTTTATTCTTATCCACACAATTGTTCCTCTGCAAAAGTATCTAAATAGAAAGGGAGAGGTTTTCTTTAAATATGTGTTAAAGCCTAAAAAATGGCTTGCTTGAATGACCATCATATAACTGGAACATTCAGTTTCAGAGGAAGAAAAAAAAAACACACTACTACACATGATAAAACCACTAGCACACCACAGTAAGAAACAAAGAGAAACAGCTCATCCAATGCTACAAACTGGAAAAGTGCTCCTCTCTGAAGGATGTGAGAGTCTTTTCCATTTGTCTTATCAGATAGCCATGAAAGCCTCATGAAAATAAAGTACATCTTTTTAGAGACAGCAAGAGAAATTGATTTAACAATTACATACCCACTGAAACCCAGTGCTCAGATTATCCATTAAGATTAATGTTGTTAGCTTTTCTGGGAAGGAAAGGATGAGCTTCTGAAACACAGGATTATTATTTTCAAAGCAACACTTTTGGGCCATTAAGAAAATCAGTAATTTTAATGGTGGGGAAACCTGTTATTTCAAACAAAGAGTATGAGAAGGTCGGAAGAGAAATGTAAGTAGGTGGGAAGAAGTACTACACTACTCAAAAACCTTTGGGATTTTTATTCCAGCCCCCATTGAGCTAAGTCGTCAATCAAAAATCTTGGCAAGATGAAAATCCCTTCCTTCCCAAAAACATTTTAACAGTGCTTAGCCAAAAAGAAAAGCCTTGTTTGATACCTTTGAACATTTTTAGTATTTCTTATCAGATATGAATATTTCTAAAACAAAAGTAACTTTGAGACAAAAAAATTTACATTTTACTAACACACCGGTTTTACACATTTCAAAACTTCTTTTCAACATTTTTAAATCAGAATGTTTAGAAGAAACTAATGTTTTCTCAAAATATTTTTTGCCATAAAACTTCTGACCTTCTCTAATCAAAAGATGAAAGAAAAAATTAATCTGAAATTCCTGTGACATCTAAAATTTCAACTGATGCCATAAATTAAGCTTCTTAACCTCTTTAACTGCTTGAAGCTTCCCCTGATTAAAAATTATTGTTCCTCAAGAGGCACTTTATCTATATAATATGGAAGCACAGAGCTGTGAAGTTCATTAGTAGGGAGAGAATTAGAAAAAACTTTGAAAGGAACCCTTCTTTTTCACACAGGAAAGCTATGAGCATCTGAAAAGCCCGTGTGCAGGAAAGCCCGCACTAGGAAGAACTAGAAGGGGATTGACTAAACCGAAAAAAATTTACATTAATTTTTGCATAAAAAGGTACTGAATAATAAAATCTGAGATAAGCTTATTATATTTTTCATTGATGGAAAAAAACATTCCTCTTCTATCCACCCACATTTCTGTGAATGTCATGCACATATTTCATTTGCCAGATCCCTCTGTATTTCACAATATTTTTATAAGGCAAACTATATAGCTGGTAAATTAAATAGTTTTCAGGAAGATTTAACAGTTCTACTCCTTAGACCAGACAATGCTTATGAGTAACTTAACATATGAATATTTCCATCAGATATAAACCTGCCCAATACAATGTAAGAATAGATTCCTAATCTGCATTTTAGTTTTATTTCAATCAAGATTTCATCCCAGCTTTCTCTCACAAGATCACAGATAGAAAAGAGTAAAACAAGATGTCCCATACCTATGTCTGTACCTAAAGGTGTTTGAGCAGCTCACCAAAGAATACCGCCTTTAAAAATCAGAAACTTGTAAGTACATGTAATGGAAATCATTATATCACACAAGACAAGGCAGAAAGCTATCTTAATCTAAATGTGAAACTTAGGGAAGCTGAACAGTATAATGCTCGTTCTCTGAGTAACTCAGGTACTGAAATGGATGAATCACAGGCGCAAAAGAAAAAAGCTCTCTAACAAAAGTATCACCGAAAATTATTCTTGGGCAGGTATCTTACAAAATGCACACACACCATCACTATAAGAACAAGAAGTACAGCAATCACTCACTTCCCTTATGTACCAAGAGTTATTAGTTAACATCTGTATGTCTGGGACATACTTCTCTATCTAATGAGCATCAGAGAAAGCACTTATTCAGCCTCAGCTATTCCCTTGTGATTGCCAGGGTTCACTGTTTAGGCCAGGGCATCATTTCAGAACTAAACAAAAGCCAAAGAAGTCATCATTAGAGAATATTATGTAGCAGAACACCTTACAATTACAATGCAACTAAAAGAACATGAAAAAACATAAGGATCAAATCACAAACCAGCTTAGAAAAGCACAAAATATCCCCAAGGAACCACAGACTTAGACTTTTCCATGTTTTTAAGAAACCTTCAACTCCTCTACTAGCTAAACACATGTGCCTGTGTAGGTATTTGGGCACATAGCTAGGTGCTCTGAGACACGACCAAGCAGCTAGATACCTAACTAGAAGAACATCTTCCTTCTTCCCACTGCAACTAAAATTTTTTGGCCTCAGTGAATTGGGGACAAAAGTTAAGAACAATTTATAAAAGTTGATGCCTTTCCTTTTAGGAGCTTGTGCAACATATTGAAGCTTTAAACTAATGTTTTTAATTAAAACGACCTACCTCAGGCAAATGCAGAAGTTTCATAGGCTTTGAACCAGAAACTTCAGTGGCACCCATTAAAAGTTTTGTTAGAAGTTTTGTTGTAGCAAGTAAATTACTTTCCCATGGCATTTGATTAAAGTAGTACAGGGAACATCAGGACTCAGAGAATTCTTCTGAAGTGTACATTACTTTCACAGACATCTGTAAGTTTAAGCATACAAGATGAAAGACCAAAAAGTCTGACACACGCTGATTCACAGAGCAAAAGAAAATACAAAGCTTGTAGGTGAGGTGGAGTGCCATATACTACTCTTCTCAGCTACTTGTTCACCSTCTGCACTTCATTTGTCCCCCTGCCAAATTAATACTGTCATACTCCACGGGAAAGAACACATTGGCAGGCTTCCTAGCAATAACAAGTACTGTAGTTCTATCTGCAATGCATTACAGATGACCACTGCTGGTTTTCTACCACAGAAATGTGTCAGACTTAGGTAATAAACAGTCAGAAAAATAAATAAATCCTTAATAATCTCTTCTAGATTCAGTTCTACCTGGTTGGATTGGTTCACTTTTTTCTTTTTTTTGACATGTAAGCTACAAACAAAATCAAAAGGTAATGAGGACTTTTCATACACACTATATCAAAACAAGCAAAAAGCAAAATTAATATTATGATGAAGAGTCATAACCCAAACTTAGTGCTGTTGAGTTTTTTCCTGCCTACTTCCAGCATCACTTTCTAGCTCCAGTTATGAGATGTCTGGAATTAAACATGCGGTTGTAAGTCAAGGTGAAGTTTGCACAGGAAGAAAAGACAGTTATTTCTTTGTTCTGTCATATGAAACTTCCAAGGAAAGCACAGATCTTCCTTGGCTTTTGCAGTCGGTCTATTTCATTACACCTCATATTTATATAGACATTCACAGGGTTTTACAGCAATAGGCCTTCCTAAAAAAAGAWATTCAGTTTTTAAATAATGAGTTATTTTCTCCTTCATTAATGAACAACTAACTTTCAGTTTTCTTCTTGTTGTTTAATTTCACTTTTCTCCTCATATATTTGTAAAGAACCTTACTCTCTCTAGTTTCTTTGTCCAACAGTAAATCACTGTGTTTAAGTTTGCTTGTCTCTACCAAGTTAGAGAAAGGAAAAGAGTAATGGAGCATGAAGAATTCGATGCACTGCTCTTCTGCGGCATGACCCTCTGCTAGAGCACTAGTCATAGCACAGTCTCTAAAATGGACAGGAATGGGTGGCAAAAAACATTGTAATAACTTACAGTAGTGTTCCTAAGACAGTGAGCCACACACTGACTCCCGCTCCCCATCCTTAAGTGTCCACAGTCTGCGGTGCATTGAGTTTTGCAGCGTAAAGTCTCATGATAGGGAAGTCTGTTGTTTTACAGATTCTTTTGAGGGAAATGAAGCTGTCTGTTGCCCTTAAATGTTTAAGACCTTTTGTGGAATATAACATAAGTCAGGATGTCTTGCAAACATATTATACCAATTATTTATTTCTAACAAATCTCTAGGTTTAATTTTAATTCCTACAAAAATGCACTTTTCTAAAAAGTCAAGAATGATGCCTCTGCAAATTGAGAAATAAACTGTTCACAGTGATGAGGTTTTTTTATAATTAAACATGTCACAGATTATTAGATATATCATCAAGCTGTTCTCATTAGTCTGCAACAGGTGAACCAAACATTAGCAGATTTGACAGTGGTTTACTCACTGAGATGTCTTTAATTGTTAATGTGATAGATTTCAAGCTGTCATTGATGGTTGCTAAAATATCATTCAGAAATCAGCATCAGGCACTGAACTTCAAAGTGAGTCCTGCTGTTCAGTGATTATCACCTCTGGAAAACTTCTATTTTTAGATATTTAACTTACCATCAGTTTAACATAACTTGCAGCAACTGAAAGCTTTGCTTGAGTCCCTAATCTTATTAATTCATAGGCAGAGGCTACGGTAAACACTCACTACTGTAAATATCAGTGTCCAGGACCATCATTCTGTTGTGATAAAGAAACTTGAAATAAATCAACTGTTGGACCACACTGAGCAATGCAGAGATACTACTGTATCAGGCAGAGTGTGGAGTAAAACAGTACACCATAAAGATTCTAAAAGAAAATGGGAACAATGCCCATGTCACACTTCCAGTGCACGTAATAGTGAGGCTCCTGTGATAACAAAGTACTCTAGTAGCCAGGGGAAGAACTCATGTCACAAACCATTTTGACTTTCAGGTTAAATGGCTCTGACAAAATAATTTGCATTCTGAAATTAAAGAGAAGTCTTTCCTTGTCCAGAGGAAACAGTCTAGAGGTCTACGCTTTTGGCTGGATACACAGGATGAAATGTTTGGTCTGGGGTTTCCCTTACAATCTGGCTTTGGTAAACAGCAAGCCAAAAATCATCTTCCAGTTTTACTGGCTTAACGAAGGGCACAACTTGAGCTACTGCTTCTATTTCCATACTACTTTTTCTTTTGGGTGCTAATAAAAAATTGGTGACTTTATGTGACATTACTTAATAGAAGATCATTGACCACCTCCAAGAAAATTTTATACTGTCTCAATGTCTATTAGAGATGCACAGAGTAAGAACTYTAGCTGAACTGTACCTTCCCATCAGTACGTATTCACACTTTTGCTAGCAGTATTTGCTTTTCATCTAGTCAGTAGAGTGCCTCTCTTCAGAGACTCAATAGATAAAAAGAGGCTGAACTTCTCTTCATTATAAACTAGATAGTGAAAGAAAGCCATGTGGTRCCCAAAGGCTTATTCAGAAGATCTCAGAAATTATCTCATCTGGTTCTCACTGATGGTGAGCACTTGCTCACTTCTTTAAAGAAGCTTCCATTATCTGCATTACTGAAGACTACCCCACACTCACACCTCAGTATCATAAAAAGCCACAGACAGAAAGCTTACATGGTACCTGAGCTACATATAAAGTGGCATCTGTCCAGCAACTTCCATTAAATCCACATCAAGAAGAATGTCACTTCTTCCTGCGGGAACTTAAATGTTTGAAGTGGGGAAAACACAGTTAAGGTTTGTTGCCTACCTTTCGTACCTAAGAGAGAATGAGCAGCATACACTTCAAGTTTGTTAATCTTACACTTTTTTGAGAGGGTTTGCGTGTCACTTATCAAGCCTAGCTAGACATATGAGAAGGAAAGATGGTCAGGAAAAGGAAGACTAGTTGAACTAGCTGAAGCAAACAGTCTATGGGAGACAGGAAGGGTTGGTGTGTACAGAAGGCAACTGTTTTTCTCAGGCAGATTTCTAAGGGCCATCAGTCTGGTGTTTTCCATTAGCACTATAAGTTGGACCTAGTTTAACCTATTTAGGTAATTACACTAAGATTGTCAAAGAATGAAACTAATACAATGTATTGTCTCTTTAATGCTTTTGTTAGTATGCACTTCTGTTTTGTTTAATGTGAACCAGAAGACACAAGAAAAGTGATTAAGTAACAAGAAATTTCTTCCTTTCAACGGAATTCAAGGTGTATATATGTGAAGGAGAGCAGGAACTGAGTCTGAATAGAAAGACCAATTAAAGACACAATGAATGTATCTGTAAGAAGACAGTAGGCCAGGTCTCCAGTAGATACAGGAGCCAATTCTAACTACCATGCAACTACTAAGCCAATTCACTCTTGCAAAACAACTAGCTCACTTCATAGGTGATCATAATGATTTCAAGAAGGCTTCAGTCAGACATGCTATAAATGGAAAGAAATTGTACAGGTAAGGAATCTTACTCTTACAAGGATGTGTCTGTATTTGCTCCTGCAGTGAAGCTAGGAAAACTCCTCCTTGTTGAGGCACAGACACTTCTCCCAAGTCATGTGTTAATGCATACCTTAATATTACTCAATAAGGACAGTAAAAATAAAGTGCTATGTATCACAGAATGAAACTGTCCAATATATCCAGCCTTCAGGCTTTCCCATGACAATATACACCTTTGTGCTTAGTTATATATACAAATGCACTAGGGATCTCTTTCCACATGAAAATCAATGAACATCTGCATTAGAAAATAGGCAAATATACTTGAACATAAGAATCACTAGAGAGGTCTTAGAAAAATCAGCTACCTGCAGATTCCCAGACTACATTCTAACACTGAGAAAATATCAGAAGCAGTTTTGGAGCAGAAATGAAAGATGAAAGTCAAGATTTCTAATCCAACATCAATGTTTTCCACTTGCATCAACTGGCTGCCTCTCTGTAATAGAAATTTCATTGTTTGTTTATAACAAAAAAAAAAAAGCCATTCACATCCCAAAGTTACGGGGGGGGAGGGGGGGAGGGAAGGAAATCAATGATCTTTCTAGCTATTGCAAAAAATTCAATGTAGCTTACACAGGTTTTGTTTTGTTCTTTTTTTTTTAAAAGATTTATATGAAGATGTTTCAGCCTTCTCCTTGCCTGGATGAATACACAGTCCAGTTTGCAAACGGAGATTATTTTTTCTCCAAGCAGGTTGTTAACAAGAATCTATTTACTCTTCCATAGGCTTTGCTTACCTAGCTTTCAGCTACTAGAACAAACAAAGAATATTTGTCAAATCATTCATTTAAAAATGGCAACATATTATACTATCAAAATGTTCTACCATAGAAAAACCAGCATTAGCTAGTCCACAAAAATTTGAACACTAAAAATTCCTAAATACAGGCAAAATATTAATTTGTGTTGAGGGATTTTTCTCCCCCCCATTCACTGAGGAATTTTTCTGCTTAAATTTAAAGTGGGTCTTGAGCCAGCGAAAATGAAGATGATTCCTTCTCCACTGACTTTCTGTCAAAGCCACTAACCAAYCAAAACATATTTTGGAAGTTTAATTTTATAAAGTTCCTTTTGCTATTCCGATCATATCAAGAACACCTATATGGCATTACCTAAAAAATATAAACAAAGCAGCTGACTAGGCATATTCAGTAGTAATAATGATTCTTTTACAAAACCAATTTATCATATTTGAAGTACCATCTCTCATGTTGCTGGAATTTTACTCCATTTTTTTCCCATATGTCAACAGAGACTCCTTCATATCACTGTTCCAAAAATCAATTTTTCTAACAGTTTCAGCTTATTGTTGATTCAAACGTCTGCCTACTGGCTTCTCTCCTTAGTTATCTCATTTACAGAGTGTATTGTCTACCTTTTTATCACGAAATCAGATCTCATCTTTGCTGTGAAAATCCTTTCCCTTTTTTTTCCCCTCCAAGAGGGATCTTACAGTTTCTTCTATGTTTCCCTTATGCATTACACTCCTTTACCCCCATATAATGCCCCAAACTAGTCTTAATGTCTTCCTTGAACACCTCCTTCCACTTCCATTCTGTCACAATGCCTACAAAGGGTAGGCGTCTAAATACGTGATCGTTTGCTTATACTCAATAAACTATCTTCGTGCTCCCTTCATACCTCACCTGTTTTTCTTTTGTTTTCTTCAAACAGAAGTTTTGCAAATTCCTTCAAGTAGAATCTGCAGTGCCAAGCAAATACTCTCAAACCAGCTTGAACGTACTAGGGTTTTTTTGCTTAGTTGATATAACTGCAGAGTGATATTCCACCCTGGCTACTGGGCAGGGGCTTTACTATAAATAGCAAAACACACAATTGTAATGCTGCCAGGAACTAGATAACACATTCAGAGCTAAATCAGCATATCTCTGCAAAGCAGTAAATTGCATTTGTGTTGACATATCTTCAGTTATATTTTGTGCAGTACTTCAGAGAGTGAAGTATTTATCTCTAGAACAAGAACAAAAAAAAAAAATCCATTTTATTATTCTGCAATGCAAGCCTTTCCCAAGGAATCTGGACTCATTAATCCCCATTCAATACCATCTCATCAGCTTTTGTTTACAGGCCTTCCCCTGACTATTCTTCATGTATCTTTTCTCTTAATTCTGGCTGACTTGCATAGAAAAAAAATTTACCTAGACATTAAGACAAGTCTATGTCATTGCCACCATGTACCATCTTTAAATCTTTCCTATCAGCCGTCTTGAATGTGACATACTGTTAATAGTGAACAGATTAGTAGAATAATAAGGAGTTCAAAGTATAGCTGTGCCAGTAGGAAAAGGTGTAAGGCTGATACAAGAGCAATATCTTGGCAGTTTTCACTCTGCATGTGGGGCAGCTGTATAGAACAGGACTCGGAATAAATGATAACAACAGCAGTCACAACAGAGCAGAACTTCTGTGAAATTATAACTATGTTAAAGGAGGAGAAAATACCTTGACTTACAAAAAATGAGGAGCTGAGTCCTACTGAATGCATACCATCCAGGATAAGAGAGGCTGTGGAGGACACAAAGGGATTTCTATTCAATTCTTAGCTTGAGGGACAGTTTCAGCAAAATCTAACTGTGTTTCTGTGAAGAAGTCAGTATTTCCCTATCTCACCAGAGAATGTGTGTGCATGTGTGGAGAAGTTTGTCAGGATCATTTTGTCAAGGTTTGCAAAGTGCTGAGAAGAGATGAGAACTGTGTAAGGGCTGAGTGAGGGCAGGAGTCAATCAACCTCTCAAACGTTGAATTTCTGTGGTTTGAAAGAGTTCTCATGAGCTGACTTCACTCAGTTTGGCTTCAGAATAACTCTTCTCTTACACTCTTTGTGACATAGGCACAAGTCTGTGCCTGAGGTCTCACTCTTGATTAAGTGAATTTTACAGCTGAAAGTTGGTTTTTAAGATCATTTTTAGTCATTTAATAAGGACCAAACATGGACATCACAAGTAAGGCAAAACTGCCAGCAATGCTAAAGCCTAAGCTAACACTGTAGAGTTTGCCACAATGATTATTAAAACCATGAAGTAAAAGGTAAGCTTTGAATGTTATGAAATGGGTATGTAGAACAACGTGCTTTGTACTTATTTGAACTAATAAAATCTTTGTTCTTCAGGACATAAAATTACCACCTTCAATGCCTATGAAAGTCATTAAAGCATTAAAGCTATGGAATTTTTTACTTATGGATTTTCATATAACTACACACACTTATTTTTCTTTTTGGCATCCATACCTGGCTCTGCCTGCAGCATGAGACTAGAGAGACAGCATATTTTATCTCATGTGAACATCTTCATGCTGCTGTATCTCATAAAAAGATTTTTTTTATATATATATATATACACACGCGCATATAAAAAATATCGGTTCTTGCTACAATAGGCACTCTGAATGCACTGTCTCCCAGTCTCAACACTTAAACTTTTCTTCTGCAAGAGCGCATTAAAAATTCAGGTTTTTGTGTTCTAATTTTGATAATCAGCATTAGAGTTGAATATTATTTCTATACAATCAAACTGAATCAAATTCAGATGTAAAGCTTGATTAATACTTATGCTTGCCTACTGCTCCTACCTGAAATAACTGTCTATCACCCCCTGTGACTGGCCTGATCACAATTACTGTATGTTATATCTTCCTTCATTAGTTAGAGAAATGACTTGCATTAAACACTTCATAAGATTTGATTCACATTCTGCTTTCACTTTGGGGCACCTGAAACCGCAGTATTAAAGCTTTTCTCTATCGTGATACAATTTCTATAACCGTTTGCATAACAAATACATTAAGGCTTGTTTCTGCTTTAGTCACATATTGCAAATAAACTCCCAAGAAAATGAAGGGTGCTTTCCATGTATTATAACTGACTAAAGTCAGAATATCTTTTCTTTTCCCAGCCTTCTGCTTACTGCTACCACTAATTAGACTAGTTGCCAATCACCTGTATGGTGCCTAAATTTCAGAAGTAGTCTGGGAGCACACCACATGCATTTTGAGCAATGTTAGTCCCTATCAGGATACAAAGTTGAGCTTCACAATGCTAGTGCTGGCAAAAAAAAGCCCGGAAGACTGCAGGCATATCCCATTTTCTGCAATAAACCACAACACAAGTTTTTTGTGGTTGGTATATTAGACATCATATTAACAGTTTGGAAGAAAGTAGCAGTTCATAATTCAACTGCTCCCCACCTTCTGATGGGCTGAAGCTTGCTTTGTTTCCTGTTTAAGAGCAATCACAAGCATGACCATTCAGCAAATGCTTCACTCAGGTGTTCAGGAAATATATAATCATCCAGAGCTTTGTGACTGCCCATAAATGACATACCTAATTCCCTGTTGACACCAGGAGCAGGCCCACTTGTTATCTATGAAGCATCAGGGGACAGCCTTTGTGATGACAATCATATAAAGCACTTGAAAGTCTCCTCCTGCAAAAGTGTTAGAGAGAGCTTAACCTCTCTTTTGTGAAACAGAATATAAGTAACAGCATTTTCTTGAATATGAAGCCAGGATTTCATTTCCAAGAGAAAAGAAAAAGTTGTAACATGAGCTTGCCCCATTTGGGAGAAACTGGAAAGAGGACCAACATTTACGTAAACAGTAAAAAAGAAAAACATAGGAAGAAATCACAGAAACAAATGTTGGAGCCCTTATCAGAATTCAAAGGAAGCCCTTGCAATGAAGAGAGCAGGGGAAAAAGTTTAAGCTAATCAAGTTTCAACATCTTTACAGAGCGGACAGTAATGATTCCTGGTTCCCATTTCCAGACTTCCACCACAGAATATTCTTGTATGCTGATTAAAGGTGATCCCAATGAGTAGGGTGCAGTGGAAGGTATCGTAGAAGATCTAGATAATGCATTTTCCAAAGAAATGGAAAGAAAAGTATGCAAATACTGCCACAAGAGTGCCTGACAAACTTCCATAGAAAGTAGTTTTACTACTGAACAAAACCACTTGAGAAGAGTTACAAGAAAAAAAGTTCCTTTCCACCTCATTGTCCACTCTCCTCGAGTATGAATCCACACTCCACAGACCCTCTTAGTACCTCTGCTTAGTTACCTTCTTCTGTTTCAGAGACCCCTTCTGTCCTGTACCATCTACAGCACTGAAGAACTGCATCTTGACTTACGAATTTACATAACAATGAGATGTGCAAGACCTGACATCCCAGATAATTTGCATCCAAGAAGGGTGGAGAAAAAGACGATGCGGATGGTGATGAAGTAGAAATCACTTTTAATAGGACAAGCCCTTTCTCTTAGACAACAATAGTAGTTACGGGGCAGGAAGCAAAAAATGGTGAATCCAGCAGACACTTTAGCCTGCTGTCCCAGAATACAGAAATACGCTTGTTGAGGGAAACAGAGAGTGAAAAGTGTGTGAAGTAGAAAATATAGCAGATAGCCTAACAGAAAAATAGGTAGGATACCTTACATATCCAGGGCACATGGGTTAACTTACTTGTAAAAGCCAAGTTTAGAGACGAGCTTCTTAAAAATTATCCTTTGTGTGTTACTGTAAAACCAAAGAAATTCTGCAGTAGACCACCAATGACGATGTATTGTCTCCCACAGCCCAAAGTATCTTTATAACTAACATGCAAATAATCTTATAAATAGCCTTTTCCTATCTGGTATATCTTTTTCAACTCTGAACCTGCATGAACAGCATCTTCCTCAATATGTTGCCTCTAATAGTGAATTGCAGACTCCAACTAGCCAGTAGATGTGTAGCCTCTTATACCTTCAAACCCTGTTTTCTAAACTCATACAAAAACATTAATTAAAACTGTCACTAAATAGCTTATGCTGAGGAAAAGCAGTTAATTCTCATTGCTGGAGAATATAAGTAAACTTCTTCAATCAGGAAACATTTCACAAAGCTGAGATCACTTCCAACTTTGGTTTTATCTCAAAGGTAAAGAAAAGTACTTCTAAGATTTCTCTGTATCTCAGCATCCACCATCATTGGCTTCCTCCCAGAAATGTCTTTAGTGCATTTTGGCACACAAAATCCAACAAACACTCTTGAGACAAGACTTAGTCAACAATACAATCTGTGTTAATGCATCACTGAATGAATTTTATTTACTGTGCATAGATTGGCATAAAATTAAAGGTATGTTCTTACAATAAACCTGAAGTTAAGTCCATGGAACTTAATTATATAGAAAAATAATATTCTACTGTGTTACAGAGCTTTTTTTTCTTTGCAATCCGTAAAAGCAATCCTTTCTCTTTTCTTGTATTATTTCTTTATATTATAGTGTCATTGCTGAGCCTAGGTGACAGTCAGTCTTACAAGCAGTTTTAATTAACAAGGATAAATTGATGCCAGCRCAGTTCCTCAGGACATTAAGGGTTATCCATATAAATGAGGACTTCAAACTCACCGATGTTAATAAATAGAAGTAAATCTTTCTTTCTTTAAGGTGTTGTCTTTAATTTCATACATCTCTGGAGACACTTTTCTCAAAGTCTGGGTTTTAGGGGAGGGGACATTTTAAAGAACAAACCAATTTGCCACAAATGTTTACATTATTTACAAATTATTACAATGATTTCCCTCACAGAAACTTAACCAAGTTTGCTATGTACTGCACTCTACAAGCCAACTCACCAAGACCATAGTAAACTTGGACTCTGACATCTGATAGTGACTGCTATCCAGCCTAAACTGACAGAAAACTTGCAAGCATTCAAAGGTTTCAGCCTCTAAATCCTAGTTCAAATCAAGGAATGACAACTTTTTGATTATTTCCTCATAGATTGCAATTCTGAATTAAAGTAATTAATTTACTGTTGCAATTATACTTCTATGGTTACATGGTCACAATTGGCAGGACTCTACATTTATCCTGTTTCATTGTGTAGCGTAGGGAAATACTAAAATGTAAGAGAAAATAGATTATATTTCCAATGTCTAACCATGATAAAAAACTGATCATCCTTTTGTTTCACTGAGTCAAAGGTCAAGTCCCAACCAAGAAATAACTTGTGTCATTCACACTAAATGCTTTACTTAGATTTGAGCTACCACTATTGCCAAAAAAAGTGGCTCCTACCTCCAGATACCCCTTCTGCTGGCAGGGGTATTTCTACAGGCATCTTCCAAACAAGCAATACTAGAGAACTGATTGGATTGGAAAAAAAATTTTTTTGAGTAGGATTTTTTCCCAAAGAAAAGATTCAGTCATTGCGGAAAGATTAGTTCCGTTAACGAGCAGGTGATGGAACAGAGGCAAGAACAAAAGCCATGGAGCAGCAGACACAGGGTTAAGACAGCTTAAGTAGCACTGTTGTCAAAGTTCAAATCACAATGCCCAAGACAATGTTCCTAGCAGTCAACGTGGGATAGCTGCTGTCTGAATCTTCTCACAGTTACATACTATGCTTCCGTTAAATCCCAAGGATTGTCTCCCTCTAGATTTTTCTCCAGGTAAAAAGCACATCTTTGAGATATGAGGGACAGAAGAAGTAACCTTTTAAACCTAAATCTGGTGTTTGCTGTAGTCAGTCAGCTGAGTCCACTTTTTCTTCCTGCATAGTTAAATTATTAAAGCTGTCCCTTCTGCATATTTCTTGTACCTTCTTTAAATATGCTTTCCTACTTCAGAGACTACTTTCTTCATGTTCAGTTTGGCAGGCTTTTATACACTAGTGTCCTGGTTCCGGCTGGGACAGACTTAACTTTCTTCCCAGTAGCTGGGGAGGGTGTGCTGTGTTTGGGGTTTGGTATAATAGKAGCGTTGATGGCCCATTGGTGTTTTGGGTGTTGCTGGGTGGTGCTTGCACTGGGGACTTTTCAGCCTCCCATGCCCTGCCAGGTGCATGGGAAGCTGGYGGGGGGAGCATAGCCGGGGTGTTTGACCCAGCTGGCCAATGAGGTATTCCATACCATGCAATGTCATGCTCAGTATAAAAACTAAGTGTGGGGGGGGCTCTGGGTCCTGGGACGGGCTCTCATATTGGGCACGCGTCGGTTCGGCAGGTGGTGAGCAATTGCATTGTGCATTGCCTGCTTTGTATATTGTTGTTGTTGTTATCACTGTTATTATTACTGTTCTACTTTGTTTTATTTCAATTATTAAACTGTTTTTATCTCAACCCGYGAGTTTTCCTACTCGTGCCCTCCCGATTCTCTCCCCCATCCCACCGGACCGGGGCGGGGGGTGAGCAAGCGGCTGTGTGGTGTTTAGGTGCTGCCAGGGTTAAACCATGACAACTAGTTAGTGAAAAAGATTACAAAGAAGAAAAGAATACTGATTAAGTCAATTCACTGAATGAGTAGCTATCACTGCTATGAGTATCATTCTGACTCACTGGCTACACATTTATTCTTGATAACCTGCTTGCTTTTGGAAACCAAAAGCTGGACTATTTTTTAAAGCCAATTTGTTTTCTCCTAGAAAATCCTGTTGGTTTGCCAGCCCTAAAGGCAACCCTGCACATGTAAAGCCCTGTCTGGTTTATTACCACATGCAACTATTAACTCTGTTCAGCACCTACCCTCCACAGGGCTTATACAGCTGCAAGAACATGGTATGAAGAAAAGATACCAGGTTKAGAGCACAGGCAGGACTACATTGAGATCAAGAACTACAGACCTAAGTAAAACAGATTGGGAAATGGGACTGGAATGGAGATCACTGGTGACTGGTACCACTTGAGTGCAGTGTCTCAGAAATAATACATCCTCAAAACTGCAGGAGGAGTCAGCAGGGACAGGTAGAGTAGTTGAGCACTGTTAAGACACATAGGGCAAAAGTTCTTTGAGCTCTTACTCATCAATGCAAGATAAAATTTGTGTTGACAAGCACCGAGGCTTTGCGCTGCCTTGAGTTAATGTGGTAATCCACTTCTGTCACCACAAACCACATAAAATGGATGTATGACTGTTTCCTTCTGGCATCAAACGAGGCTGACATTGCAGCCCCTGATCAGCACTGCACTGATACAATAGTGGTGGACAGATTGAGAACTATAACATCACTTAAAAATATACACAGCATCTTCACATGCCACTTCGYTTCTCAAATTCTAGCCTATTTACTTTTCCTTGAAAAGCAGTTTGGAAGCTGGTGATACTCCTGACTTCCTTTGAACAAACATATTTGATACATCTGAGCACTGAATTGGGCCCTGTGCCCTTGTCTTAGGCTTTTGTTTCTTTACAAAATTTCAGTAACTACTATACTTGKCCCGCTCCATGTCATAGCACATTCTGCCTATATTTTTCTTCTCTGCTTCACAGCTTAGTTTCTGGATTAGAGTCCCTAGAGAACAACAAAGTTTTCTTACCTCCTATAACCTGACAGAAGTAATTGCACTGCAGACTAATGCATGCTCAAGGAGTCGATATTGGTTCATTACTATTCTGAATGAATACAGATACTTATAGCAAAGACAGCTGTTCAGCAATTTGTCTGGAAAAAGATTCTCAGAAAGAAAAACAGAAAAGAAATTCCTTTAGATGTTTCCTGCATAATGCACAGGAGAAAATGTTATAAAGCATCTCCATGAGAATAAATTATTTCGATAACTTTAAGGCCAGTTTTCTGGGAAAATACATTTTCATTGACTAAAAGAGTAGCAAGTTCTTTCTTGCTCTTGTTCCAGAATTCCCAGGCAACTAACAGCCTAAAAGACGGAACAAATACATTAACTTGACAAAAGTTTCTCCAGGATATGCTGTCTTCCAAGCACAGCAGTAAAAAGGCAGAATTTAGTTGCAATGCTGTATCGTTTAAATGATGAAGAAATCAGAACATCCACCAGGGTGTTAAAAGAGTAACTCAAAATGTGCTGAAAATATTTAAGTCAAAATGAAGTAAAAAATGAAGCCTGCCTTTAGACTCATTATAGCACACAACAAGGGCTAGAGGATTATCACAAAATCCGCGTATACAGAAACTTCACTAACAAAATTATTTTGTGTTTTCACCAGTTGCTACATCAAGTGTTTCAGACAAGGGAGTAAAGGGTAATTACAAAAAGAAAAACCATACAAACCTCTTCCCTATGGACTACAGAAAAGCTAGTGGCAGTGAATCTGTCAAAATTTCACATGGAATAATTGAATATAAAGCAAAAATAATTAATTGAAAAGAAAGTTGCACCTTGAGTGAGATGTCCCATAGTAGTATATATGATTAGTGAGATTAGTTCCTGTCTGCATGCTGCAATATTAAAAAGTCCTCCTGTGAGTGATGCTTTCAATATGCTGTTCACTTTTCCTTTTTTCATCAGTAGAACAAAGGTTAAAGATATCAAAAGAAAAAAATCTAGTATATATGATCAATATATTTGTCAGTCTCTCATCATCCGAGTTGGAAGTGTGACAAAATGTCAGATAGAAAACAACTTTTGCAATAAGTTCTTTAATGCAAAACAATTTAAATAATCAGAGGAAACTCTGACATCCTTTCCAGAGACTGTCACATTTGGGCTCAACTCTATTATAGCAATATAAAGATAAGGCCATCTTGGAGTGTAGCCTTTTCTTGTCCTTAGAAAGGACAATACTGAATTCTTAAAATAACTAAATAAATAATCCAAATTCGTAACTTATACACATATTTTGGAGAAAAAACAATTTATTGGGATTCTTTCATGAAAAACATTGTAGATGCTTAACTATGGATACCTTCTGTATTAAAAAATATTCAGATTTTCTGAAATCAAGATTAAGACTACATCTTGTCTAATACTTCTTGCTTTCTCAGGGCTATTAGTAAATACAATCTATTTGAGGATGGGACATACTGTCTGTGTGTTGGAGGGGACTGGTGTCCAAGGTACCTGATGTAATTTAAGAATGTTCAGGCAATATATTTAATATTTATCAGACATTTATTTTGTAATTGGAGTAGCAATTATTAAAATAGACCCCAAACTAAAACAATGTTCTTTCTGCAGGAGTAAAAGCAGACCAAAATCTTCCCTTGGCTTTTTGTTTTAACATAATCAATCTTGAATGTTTGTATAAATGCTTTACTAAAGTGTGTAAGAATCATTGCCAGTGAAGGCTTTCCCACTGAGCTATATATGTCGAAGAAAGCCTGTGAAAAACTGGTTTCCTGCTGCTTACTAAAAGTTTTTCTTCATAAAGATACTTTAAGAATATTATTATGTGCAGTTGTTTTAGTTACAAATATCTAAGACAGCTACATTCTATGTCTATGAAAACTCTCCCAATAACTTTAGGCTGATTCATCATCACAACATTCATCTGTTATGTTCAGATCCAGAAAACTTCTGAGATAATCTTGGATTTGGTACACAAGTCCAAACTGTTAATTTCTTCCATTTCAGAGGAATTGAGGAACTGACCTGTTGTACTGTTGTAATGCTATTAGGAATTTGAGATAGCTGGAGACCATAGTTTGACAACATATGAGTATCTGCAGCAGTACAACAGCAGTACTCTCCTTAATATTTTCTCTATGTGTTTTTTCCAATTTTCCCATTCTTTTAAGCTGGATAATTGGTCTAGAAAGGTAACAAGCTTGCCTTGATGTTGCATGTGCTTTAGCAGGGTTTTTTACCCCCTCAGGGCTTTCATCTTTCAATTAGTCTACTACTTTACATGATGTTGACCATTTCCCCATAATGGTATACACACAAGTGCTCCACGGTTCAAGACTCGAAGTGTAGGGCTCAAATGAAAACCGTATAGACATCATCTGACACAAAAAGAATAGGTTATATAATATCACTTAAATTGACATCCCACTTTAGTTTGCTTTAATTCTGCTTTCTGTGCGCTTAAGTCATTTAATGTTTCAATCCACAGACTTCTGTCTGTTCTTTTATAGCTAATATTATAAAATTACTAATTTAAGCCATTAATTTTTTCTGTCTGGAGTATCAGAACTGGCAAAAAGCTATACTCTGAAAGTCTTCCAGCTTAATTATCTTCCAATAATTAACAATTTMATCAGTTCTGGTTAGAAGGACTCCCATCATTTCGATGATCAATGTAAGACCAGTAACAATAAAAACAGGGCACTGTCACAGGAAGGAAGTTTCACACCTATCATACCTATAAGTCATTTTATCTCTTTGTACACCACCCAAGAAGAGTAAATATCAAACTACTGCCACAACAGAAATTAAGTTTAATATTGCAGTTTCTCCTCTGGAGCCTGTGGCAAGTGATGGAACTCTATTAACTAGCCTCCAGCGCTGGGAGGGGCTCCCTGGTGAGGGCTTTTCGTGAATTAACTCCCATCAGCCCTAACTGAACTTCAGCTTCCATCCATATTCATATAAAGAACACTTTAGAATAGAGATTACTTTGGCCAGAGCCTTTTCTGGTGTATATGACCAATTGACTTCTTAATTTAGAAGGGCTGCACTGCTTTATAGTAAGAGTGATTTTAGCCTTTTTGCTTCGAACAATATTRAAGTATTGTTCAAAGTCTGGAAATAGAGACAGTTAAAAAGTTATGGAAAGTCTATCTATGTCAATTCTCCCTCTTCCTGTTTCAATGACTGCAGCAGAACTAGGAACAAGATGTAGCTTCCATCAACTGTTCCCTGACCCACAGCCTTTTCTCCGAGTGTTCTCTAACACCACCCATCAGTGCAAGACCCTGCTTTCTCCATCTGCCCCAGCCTTGCTGCAGAATGCTCTGTCAGCTGCTGGCATGTTTGGAACAGAATTCCGTAGTACAGACATCCAGCATTTGTTTAAATAGAAATGAAACAGATGGTTAAATATGACAGTTTTGGATGTGCTGGCAGATCTATTTGGATAAATTAGCAGGTCATAATTTACAGGTGTCATACACACATGTACATACTATCGCTGAATTAGGGGCTTGAAATATTCTATTTTGCCTCTGATTTTTCCAGTATCATGTTTAAGGTAYTTGGCATCATGTAGCAGGCAAATACATCATAGTCACCTTTATCAAAAATAGTCTGCAAAACTGTTAAGCAAATGTATAACAAAATCTATTTTGTCCCACCTCTTAAGCTTCAGGGAGGCTGAAGAATTAGCCGACATATATTTATGTAATAATAATTGTCGACATATATATTTAAACAAAACAGCTCAGCACACTCTGCTGGGAAAAAGCTGAATAGCCCTATGTCTGTCTGAGTGAAAGCTATACACAGCTGATGAAGAAGTGAGGAAATACACACAATGACTGAAAATCAGAAAAAAAATATTTGTCTGAAATATTGAAAATACTGAGGTGGAGATAAGGACTAGCTTGAAAATGAACAGGAAGGCAGAAGCACATCCAATACAAATTTAGTTCCTAAGGGGCTTGATAAATTCTGAAATATATATTGCCCTACAACAGAATAAGTCTAATAACCAGAAGAAAGTCATATAGCGTGCAATTGTTACACCAAAAAAAGTGTGATAGTACATCAACTGTTACTTCTCTTCATGTCTGTGTTTGCCTCTTAACATTGATTTCTCTCACAACACGGAACTTGACACACCTGTTTGTTTTGTTGTGGGGGTTTTCTGGGGTTTGGTTTTTTTTGGGGGGGGGGTTGTTTTTTGTTGGTGGGGGGTTTTTTTGTTTTGTTTTTTTAAATTGGGCACAAAAATATAAGGTAAACTTTGAGAGGAATACTATTGAATGGACTTTCTGATCAAAATTACTTTCACAAATGTGTTGTTTCACATCTTGTTTTAAATGACTGGTTTTATCTTGCTTCAAAGTATTTGAATTCTCAGTGAATTCCATGAAAACAGTTTAAAACCACTGAGTTAGCCTACAAGCTTTTTTTAATCTGTCATTAACATATCATAATTAGCAATACAACTTTAAAATATATAAATTATACCCTGCTAGGCTAATCTAAGTACTAAGACACAGGAACAAATTATCATGAGATAATCTGCTTCTGTGCATCTATTTAGCATACAGTAAAATAATTTAAAGTAGATTCTCCCACAATGAAAAAATGCTAGAGCACTCCATGGGTGATCCCTACAACATATTTTAAATGTGAAGATAAAAAGCATTCCATTGTACAGGACGTCCTAGCAGTTTTCTGATGAGAAAACCTAATGGATTCTATTTTATTAATCCAAAAAGCTCCAGTAAAGGTCAGAGTCTATTTATGAAGCCCCTTTCTCATTCACTTCTTGTATGAATTATAAACCAATACTTTTCCTTCCGTTTGATGTACCTTCTTTGTTTTCCACGAGAGACAACTGAGATTTGATACCTTCAATGAAGGCCATTAAGACAGACTTGATGTTAGGAATGGTAATTATTCCTATGTAGGGACTGAAGACTCCTGCTGCTAAGGAGCTGCTGTTAGATCCCCTGTTCTCCTTTGCTCTTCTCTAACTCCAGAATATCCAGAACACTTGCATCTTACACTACTGTAGCAAGGTTTTACTTATGGGTGCTTGAATTGATGCATAGGTGCATGCTACATAAGCATTTTTACTTGAATTGGGAGTGTGCTTTTGAAACCAACCTTTTAGTCATTCCACTCCTACCAGCCAACACTTTGGATCACACCTCCAACTGGTCTTCATTTTATCTTCCAAGAGGAGATTAACCCAAAGACACAGTCCAAAGACTAGCAGACATTCCATCAACAGGACTAGATTAAACCTACTCCAAAGTAGCCCCCCTGCTCCTTTGAAACAAAGCATGAATGTCAGGTCCTCAGCACCAGTAATGTGTCTCTACTAATGTAGACATAAGCAATGTCGGCTGAATGGCAGTCTACTTCTTGGAAGCAGTGACCAGTATTACCTTAAATTTCTTCTGTTGCCACAAAATTAGCTCTAATCTGACCTTTGCATAAGTTATGCAACTAAAAATCACTCAGAATTTAGYTTACAGATAAATTGGTGATAAATCCAGGCACTTTCAGGCAGAATTGTGTTATAATACTCCTGAAAAAGGAATACTGAACGGTCCTTTAAAACTTTTGACTGCAAAATATTGCATCCAATTGTGGTAACTCCCGCACTGTGCATGGACATCTTACTGCAGTTTTACATGGTCTTGAGGTGTGTATGAAATCTAGAATGGAGAGTGACAAAGAAAGTATAGTCAGAGAGGATTATAAAGATATTTGTAGCCTGGCAGTCAACTTTATGGTGGAAAGCCAGAAAGGGTTTGTATTTCTACAGACAAGTAAGGTCGTGCAGAAGTTGCAATGAAAAGGATATCTAATACAGATATCTATTCAAGAAAAAGTAGATTTTAGAGTGGCTACAGGCATACTACTTTAAAATATTTCACAGATTAGACAAATAATGACAAGGATTCAGGCACATAAGCCATGAGATCTTTTCCTGAAAGATGGGTTAAAAAAGAGTGCACTGAAAACTCTTCATAGTGCATAGCAAATAATGATGTTTGGTGAAAGAATGTGCAATGCAAGGCACTTTGAATTGAGAAATGAGAAATAAACTCATACCCCCTTCTCCATTAATTTTATGATTATTAAAAGTACTAAAAGAAACTAGCTTTGCCTTTCACACATCCATACTTGTTATCCTTACTCATTTTGTCATACCAAAATGAGATCATCCAACTGACTGAAGCAGGAACTAGGTTCTCTAGATTTGGTCAGCTTCCCATCTCATTCAGAGTACAAGAAGATAACAATAACCACCTCTGAAGAAAGAGTTACCCTCAGAATCACAGAAGATGAGCAATCAGGTGTGAAGAATTTCAACAGATCTTTTTCTGAGGTTTATCTTCCCTTTGAAACCATACGAAAGAATTAAATCTGCCTCTAACTGGAAGAGATCGAATGTACTAGTGCACCCAAAATTTCACATAAAGTTTTATTTATTTCTGTGAGCCAGAAAACAACAAACTCACATGGTTCTAAATAGTTATTCCCCCACCTGAAACTATTGCACTGGGACAAATAACTGTTAGTAAAGGCACTGTCTTCAAATCTGCAAAATTATAAATACATTTAATCCTACTGTTAAACAGTGGGTGATGTTCAGCTCTAAAGTTTGAGTCTGTCATTAAATACCTTCTGCTGGCACTTCTCCTCTTTTTCCAGAGATATCACCTTGCAGAGTAAAATAGACCTGGAAGAAGCATGGTACCCCCTACCTTCTCCTTTACAAGCTCCTCTGCCTCCCTTGCTCCAAGGAAGCATTTATTAGAACAAAATGCAACATAGAACCATAAGGGCAACATTATTATTCTTTTTCATTAACCAACACCTCAGGTCTTCATTCTAGCTTTTGGGATTTCACAAAATTCATTCCTGCCTATCTGAAAATAGCAGATATTAAACTAGTCATGCATGTAATCCATGCAGGAAGTTTTCTGATACTGTGCATGCTGCTCTCACAGTAACTCCATAAGGAGCAGAGCTACAGACTTGTATGAGCTTTCAAATTTCCTCAGTGTTCATTCATCTACAGTGAAAGACAGAACTGGTGACAAACAAATCTCAGACTTGCCATAGCACTTACAAAATACTGAAGATTGAGAGAACCACAAGCTTAACATAAAGTAAATAAGGCAGGTTTAGGATAGACATATCCTACATCTGGGAAATGTGTAGCATCATAGTGGTATTCTTACATAGGTATTAACAAATCACAGGAAATTATTAAGATTGGGATTCAGCTTCTGCTCTTGTGCCCTAAAAACCTTTTAATAGCTATGTGATAAAACTGAGTTGCCAAGGTGAACATCTGATCTCCATTAGGTCCTCACTCCATTTACACTTCTAAACTGTGAAAATATTTGAGAGATGTCACTCCTATTCATCAGTGTATAATACCTGAAAAGCAGCATACTGTCTAAAAACACTCTGTTGCAAGAACTACTTGCTTCCCTCAAAAGCAGTCCCTGGCAGGAGGTTCATCTTTGTCTCTGTTCAGTTGGAAATACATCCACCTCCACAGCCAGGTGACATCCAAAACCTTCCAACTACGTGCCCGTTGTTACAAAACCGTACTTCAACCTCATTAAAATAGAGACCATCTTCAATTAACACAATCACATCCTGTTACTATAAAAACATTGTTGCACCACCCTCAGAAATAAAAAAGAAGCAGCTCTGTAGACACACCTTTTCTGTGAGTGTTCAATCTGGCCACAAAGCAAATGTATCTGTCTAAAGTTTGCAAGATATTTGGTACAATAACATAAGCATAGTGCAACCTCTTATTTGTAGTGCACTAAATCTCCAGCAAGTTTCCATTTACATATAACCAAACCAATATAATGACAATCCTTTTCCACACACAATATTAATTTTTAATCAAAAAACCTGTTGTTACACTGCATTATCACTAATTATCTTATGGCCACAAAGTAGGAGTACTTATATGTCCTATTAAGTGCCTCTGTCCACATYAAGACTGCATCTCTCCAACAGCTTCCCCCGCATTCCCAAACATTATGGCTATGCTTAACAACATCCACCTCACGAATATTTGTGAGAACATTACTATCAGCCTATCTACCACAAGTAATCCATTGCTATTGACAAACAACCATGTGGTAGTTAGCTTCCAGGAAATAATTGCTTTAAATTGTTTTCTCTTCATGCAACTTAGCCTTTTGGAAACATGGAAAGACAGTTTCATAACCAGGCAACCTTCAGATTAGAATAATATTTTCTGAAGATTACATCTAGCATTTTCTCTTCTTTTCCTCTTATGTATGATAATCTCAGTAATTATGCTTATACTTTAAATATCTCACTAAGACTGTATATTCTTTGAAATTTAGAAGTACTCAGTTTTGAGATTTCATTGAGCACATGATGCAAGTTATCCTAGCCTTTCTCATCAGCATCTTTACACAAATTGTCTCAGTGACTTTTAGTTTTGTCCATCTCAAGGTAACAGAAGACTGAATCCACATGTACAAAAGTGGAGTAAAGAAGAGTGGCAAGGGCTGTCTTCAAGAATAAAAGATGATCAAATAGCTTCAAATATTTAATTGTACATGCAGATGTAAGAGAAAGTCATCTTATTGCTGATATTGGGTTCAGAAAGAAAATTCTTCCAATAGTTCCAATTTGATTAATTAACCAAACATTTAATCCTGGAAGAATGTAAACTCGTCTCATCTATTGGTATCTTAGTATGCACTATGTTTGAGTTAAAGAAACATAGAGGACTTGGAAAAGCCCCAAACAAGCTATTCTCTCTAGTCAGTCAGACTCTAACAACATGAGTTTGTGTTTTTGTTTGTATTAATACATCACACTACATTATTCCTATAATTTACATCCAATTTACATGCATTCATATTACTAGATTATGCAGGATGTTACAACTTGTCATTGAAAATACAGTATCTGTTTCAAATTAAATAAATTTCCCTCAAGAATGAAGTTTGATGCTGGGAGTGTGTTGTGGTTTAACCCTGGTAGGCAGCTAAGCACCACACAGCCGCTCACTCACTCCCTGCAGTGGGATGGGGGAAAGAATTGGAAGGAAAAAAGTGTGAAAAATTGTGGGTTGAGATAAAGACAGTTTAATAGGTAAAGCAAAAGCTGTGCATGCAAGCAAAGCAAAACAAGGAATTCCTTCACTACTTCCCATCGGCAGGCAGGTGTTCAGCCATCTCCAGGAAAGCAGGGCTCCATCACGCTTAATGGTTACTTGGGAAGACAAACGCCATCACTCTGAACATCCCCCCCTTCCTCCTTCTTCCACCAGCTTTTATTGCTGAGCATGACGCCATATGGTATGGGATATCCCTTTGGTCACTTGGGATCAGCTGTCCCAGCTGTGTCCCCTCCCAACTTCTTGTGCTGTGCACCCCCAGCCCTACTCACTTGCGGGGCAGTTGAGTAGCAGAAAAGACCCTGACACTGTGCAAGCAGTAACTAAAACATCCCTGTGTTATCGACACTGCTTTCAGCACAGATCCAAAACATAGCACCATACAAGCTACTATGAAGAAAATTAAYTCTATCCCAGCCAAAACCAGCACAGACTGCCAGTCTCTAACTGGCAGAGAGCTAAAAAGTTTTGGGTTTCAAAGCTAGAGTTGTTTTTCTTTTTTAACCATTAAAAGCTTGAGGCAGTCACTAAATGACACTGGTTCTACAGTCACATGCTACCTTTTGCTGGTCAGTATCTAGTCAGTGAACTCCTGTGGGAATTGTGTCTTGTCTTAACATTATCTTACACTCAAGGTGCAAAGACTAACTCCTTTTGTTTTCTGGTATATCCCAATTTGATTGTACAAGATTTGTCCCTGTACCAGTCATCATTTGGACCATGAAGAGATTAAAGTGAAATCACACTATTGCTATTTCTTTTCCCTTGCTTCTAATTAAAGGGATTAAAAGGATTTTATTTTACTATTCCCCACAAAATTATATAATACAGTCTACAATCAATAGATGCTTTCAAAAGAGACCATCACCTCACTCCCTTCTCCCTGGAAGCCAGTTCTATGTAGATGCAGTTTTGTGTTAGCATGAAAAAGGGCAAGGAAAACTTGACTTAAACATGTCATTGCTAAATAAAGATGGAAAACTACTCTGTCTTCTGGAATATGAGCTCCTGTCCCTCTCAGGGGAGTTTTTTAGATTCACACTAAATTAGATCATTTCATAACTGAGTTACTTTAATTAAGATACTATCATTCTGTACTCTTTCTGATTAATTCTGATAAGATTTGAATTACTTTGTTTGAACATCCATAAATTTTCCTACGTAAAGTGCCTTTGAAAAACATTCAGCACAGTTGTCTACGAACAACGTAGTTGTAACCTCCGGTCTATCATTTTAAATTTTATCATTTAAAAATCTTAGCTTTAATCCTTATGATTCATCTATTTTCAAGTTGCGTTTTATTATTCAAAAATAAAATTTCTAGCTTTGATGAATTATTGTCTAAAAGCTAAATTGATACATGTGTGTTCAAAGGCTGTTCAGAAAAAATTCCTTATCCAGCAACTATAAAACTGTTGCAATTACACTATCCAAAATCTGTAGCCTGCCTCTTAGCTTTATGAAGTTCTTCTATAGTCCCACTTTCTTACTTGCTCAATCTTTTTCATAAACACCATATTTGAAAAGTCACACCCGTTAAATTCCCAGATTGGGAGTTCTTCTATTCACATTGAATTCAACTCTGCAAAATAAAACCACCTTGGCAATAGGGAAGGAAGGTGGACGTAAGCAAAGCAATAACTCAGGAGGGATGCTGGAGAGAATGCACCATACCATTACGCRCTCAAACCATTGCTCCCTCTACCTAAGCTACTCTACATGTTTCATAGCTATCAAAGGCCTAGCACATTTCATGCTCCACTGTTACGGAAGCCAGACTCATCTCTATTTCCCTCCTGAAGAAAAATACCAGAAGTCCAAATTTAAAGTTTCCAAAGTATTCTGAGAAGAAATGATGTGAATGTAAGGACCAGGTATGAGTTGGACATTTATTTTGTTCATATTTTCAAAGGTCTCCACCCTTCTTTCTGCAGAGATTCAAATACTGATTAACTGACTTTTCTGAAGAAAAATCTCTACCTATACCTGGTAAGCAAAGCACTTTTCATATAATGTTTGATTTTCAATGTCACTCTAAAAATGCTAAGAGACTAGACCCATGGGAGCAGCACTCAAAGCAAGAATATAGAGTATTTCTACTTCATTTTTACGTTAACAAATTACTTTTTATGTGATATTTCTATCTGCAGCAGACATGTTATGTTGTTGCTTTAATTTAAAAAGTTAAATTTGCTGTATAATAAAATCATATCCAGAAAAGAGGTTAAAACAATATAACAAAACAGATCACATAAAAGGACATAGCTTTACAAAGTATGTTTCAGTTATGGAAATTCAACCTGATACTCCAGCTCTTGCTCCCTGAAGAAACTCTAAGGAAAGCAGCAGTTTAATTTTCCCTCTCACCTATTACACCATTTTAATGTAACTTCTGCAGAGCTGCTCCTGGCTCCAGGGTGAAAAAGTATTGTGGTGGACTCTAYTGGGAGAGCTTCCATGGGTTTTAATCTGTTTGCAAGATTCTGGGAATATTTGTTACCTGTTTATTCCACTGTCCTCAGCACCCGTTTCTAGAACTTCTAGGGAGAGAGGATTCCCATGGATTTCTAAACCTGCTTATTGAATAGCAAACCCCATGGAATTTCACACGGCATTTCCTGCAGTGAGTAAAGTATCCTTCCCAATAATGTAAGCTATCTTTTAAATTTATACTCTATGGTATTTTGATTTATACTCTATGGTATTTTGAAGAATGGAGTTTTAGGCTTAAAAAATTATGCATATTGAAAGTCAGGCTGTAGATAAGGAATTTATTCAGTTAAACCAAATTATCTCTTTTCTTACCCTTCAGCACCCTCATATGCAAAACTCACCTGAAGAAGGAGGCCTGGTCACCACTGCAGCATTGGTCAGTTTTCAGTAAATTTGACTGAGGGAGAAAATCATTAGATTGTTTCTAGAAACAGTACCAGTATTTTCTAATTAGAAAAGAGACTCAAGCTATCTATTACATGAAATGAAATATTTGGCAGTACATTTGTCTTTTACTAGCTTATGCACTGATTTGAAACTATTCCTGACATATACTGATGTAAATTCTCAGAATTTCTTCAGTAGTTTCAACTGAGACCATTCCAGTTATTAGTTTATGCAACCACAYATATTTCTGGTATGATCATTATCCTGCATGGCCATTCTTAAAGTTTATACAGTATATAGATATAAAAGGTAACAAGTTTGTATAGAGGTAGTCTTTGCGTTATGCCCTGAGCCATCTCCCAATAAAATTAGCTCATTCGACCTGCTAAAGATGTTTTCTATTCACTCTGGCAGTAAAGGTTTTAAATAATCATTCTCAGAATTATTTCTGTTGCATGGCTGGCACGTCGTCAATATCGAGTGATGAACAGAAAATTATGTTCTATGTTGACTCATTTTTTCGTGAAATATTGACAAAAACTTGTCACAAGTGATAGCAATTACCTAAATATTAGTTTATAGACAATAGCAAATCAAATTCAAGTTTTCAAGTCAACAATAATTCATCAGTTTGGGGATTTTTTTGTTTTGTTTTGGGGGGGTGGGGAGTGTTGGTGGTGGTGGTGTTTGGGGATGGGAGTTTACATTAATAAGTCAATATATTATCCATATTAATTTTAAGGCTTGAACCTTGTGGACAATTTTGTATGTATGCCTATTTGCTTCTGGAGTAGCCAGATTGCTTGGCTGAAGTTATTTTACCCATGTTTTAGGCTTAAGTGGACAGAAACTACTACATATTTGAAAAAGATAAATCCTCTTTCATTCCCAGATTGATTTTGCGTCCTAAAAGACAGAATAAGCTTCTAGATCTCCCAAATGAATATGAACTAGAACTGAGTTCTACTTTCAGATCCAAAGGGAAAAAAGCAGAAAAAATTTGTAACTCATTTCATAAGGTCAGTTACTATATTTGGTTTGAATTTTTAATTTGCATTTTGTAACAGAACTTGTCAAAGATATAGGCAAGACTGGTTCTGACCCTTGATTGCTATTTACAGATGCAAAGTCAATAGGAAAAAGGCTGAAAATAAAAAGTGAACTCACAACAATTTCTTATGCAGAACTACTTGCTGACTTTCATGAGAAGAGTCTGCTGAGAAGTTAATTGTGCTACCAGTGTAGACTTCAACAGGTAAAACATGTTCTCTTCTATACTGGTGAAGTAACCTGAAAACAAAAATTAAAAGGGGATGTAGGGATTAAAGCCAGTACCACATACATACTACCGCAAGAAAAAGAAGAAGGAAAAAAAAAAAAAACACAAACAAACCAAAAAAGGAATACAAGCAAGTACTCAGTAAAGGACATATAACTGCCTAAACAGTGACCTTCTAGGATTCATTCAAAATCCTCTTAATGGCAACAGGATCATAGTTAGATTCATGTGCTACTTTGTAGTGCTGCAGATTTCCCCCTCCCCTCTATTTGCCAGGCATGTGAGATTGCAGAGTGCACTAGTCTGCACTAAGCTTGGTGTTACTGTCAGAGGTAGGAGTCTAACCACTCTCTCCTTGGTCATCCAGGACTCTGGATAAGAGTTGTCTTGTGTTCCACTCCTCCACCCCCATTCTCTTACCCAAATATACACCTGAAAAAGGATTTCATTCCAGAGTCCCTGTAGAAGCAGCAAGAAACAGCTCAGAAGCAGCTCTATTTGGTGTGGAAACTATCATTAATAGAATTCAGGTTTTGATGATTGTAAGAGTGATGTGGAAGGAACATTTACCAAACATGGATTTGTTTTAAGCCTGAGAGGTCATATTTGGAAGGAATTGAGATGAGTGACTTTGAACTCACCTGTCTTCGTCTCTGCCTTCTCTTTGTAAAGACTGTTTTCCTTCAGTCCTATCAGTAGTCTTTGAAAAGTCAATATACTTTTTTTTTTTTTTTAATCTAGCAACTTTACACTTATTTTTAAATTATTAACTCTGTCAGGAGCTTTTAGGCTTTGTGTTGTCTTTCAGCATACTGGCTGAACTTTAATTTAGAAGGAGTTTTTCTATTAAGCTACTTTTGAATAAAATCCTACTCAATGCCTTTGAGATGTGAGCAGGCTCTGTATTAATTTAAAAAGTGTGTAGACCACATGCCTTCTGTTCAGATCCACATACAGGCACTAATTCAAACCTCTAGTTATAAAGACAGTTTATCTACTAACCTTTCCTTGTATTTACAGAGGCAGTTAGATGAATTTTTTTCACAGATTAAGTTTATTGTCAGCAGGAAGCATTCCTGCCTGTACTACTGAGAACACTCCTGTTACCTATTTCGGCAGCAACAATAAATCACCCTATTCATAATTATCAAGCTTTGTAGGGAAAGCTGGTATGCAAGGTAAAAGTTGGTGCTGCTGTGGACTTCAGCTAAGGCACTGTAGTTTCCATTAGCCTAAGATCTGTCCTTACCTGATGAAAATGCTAGAAGAATAAACAATAGCTCATAGTGAATTTTGGGGGGTGGGATTTGACATATACCAATAAGCAGTCCTTAAGACACAAAGCTTTGTTTTAAACAGGCATTCAAATTTCAGTACTAATCACATGCCTCTTGGCTTCTAAGGATTTGACTAACAGGGCTGCAAACAATGGAACGATCATCAGTTTTTGTGTTCCAGCACCTGCTCTTTGTAGACCAGGTAACAAACCGAAGGTCTATCCCTTCACAAGTATTTCAGACAAGGGTCAATAAAGAGAAGCTGACCCCAGATCTCATCACTTGAGCTGACAAACTAAGAATTATTTACAATTGTGCATCTGTTATGAGCTCATAAGAATAGTGGAGTATTCATAAGTCTCTCTCACTTAAACACTTTAGCTTGAGCTCTTTCTTCATCATGAAAGGTGGAAATAAGAAATGGTATTCCCCTTGGCTTCATCTGGTGTGCTGCAAGAAAACACTCCTTCAGTATTTTGTAAAGCTGCAATATGATCAATCGTCTACCTTCCTATAAGTTAGTAGCAATTAAACAGTCATACTGATACTAAAGTCTGACATGTCATTGAGGCTATAAGTCACAATCTGCTGTCATGGAGCTATTATTCAATAGTTTACAGATTCAGACAGAGCATGTTACATCAGTGACTCACATTTTGAAGATTTATGCATAATCACAAGGATCATACAGTTGTTTAAATAAAGACTGTACTCATCACAAAATATCCACTTATGTGCGATAAGATTTAATACTTCATTTAGCAATAATCATTTTGTCTTTTTTTCCTCTCCCCAGAAAAATTGGTTTTCAAGCACTGTTACATCTTGAGTTGGAATAGACAGTTGTTCTTAATGCACAATAGAACTATGCTATTTAAAATATATGGCCAAGCTTTCAGCCCTCCTTCAGCATTCAAAAAAGAAAAGCACCTTGATAGACATGCGTGAAATTTCTCCTAGACACAATGTCACTCAAGCTGCCTGAGAGGACATAATTTATGCCCACAGAGCCAACAACCATGAGAAGGAAAGGAAATTTAGACTTTCTTGAGACAGCAGAAACAAAGAAAAAAGTTATTTAAGCATTCCCAAAAATCTTAAAAAAAAAAAAAGTGGATCACAGTTCAGGGTCTTCTAACCCCAACAACAACAGAAAATTAAAGTTAGGTAAAAACATGCACACTTCCTTGCTTTCTTCAAAATAGATCAAGGGTAATAATCAGAAGTGCATTCTTTCAAGTTTTAATGCTGGGAGAATATATGTCCTAAAGCTTTTTCTTCATGAATAAAGAAGGAAGAATGGACAAATAGATACAGAAAGACAAACCAGCAGCAAGAAATAGCTTGTTAGAATCAATGTACTTGTACTTGGTGCCATGCTGGTGCATTTATTTAAGGATTTGGGTTGTTTCCATTTTAAAGCAAACACTAATAGTAGTTTGGAATTAGATCAAGGCTAAGCCTTTATTCAGAACTCAGGCAAAATTCCTACCACAGAATGCTCAGGTGTGAGAAATTTTAGCATTTCTCTCATTTTAATTTTATATTCTTCTAAATCACCTATCTTTTATAAATGTCAGCATTACATTACAGCAATAAAAAAGTGACTTATTGTTGACCTGTTATCTTTGAAGTTCCAGAATGACACAGAAGGGCTGAAAAATGGGTGTTACTAGATCCAGTCCTCTTCTGTGAGAACAGTTCAGACTTCTATGAATTATCAATTCTTTTTTTCCAACAAACCAATCATCATTTAACTTATCTGTTCATAAATCAGTTCATGACTGTTTCACATTACTATGCATATATGAGGAAAAAGTGTATTAAAAGATATTAAGCAAAATCATTTAAAATGTGTATCACAATGCACAAAACTGTTTAGCTGAACAAGATAAGCAGAAACTGGGAAACAATAGAATAAAAAGAACAGGAATTAATCTATATATGCAAAAGGCAAAAAAACAAATTTCAACTCCAAATCAAAATGACAAATCTGTGTTATCTCTGTGTTATATAAACTTTGACGACTGAATCTTAGGTATTTAAATGGCAGCTTGATACAATGTAACTCCAACCATACCTGTTGCTGTTAAGATTGAGCAGTTCCCTCTACACAGCAGTGTAATGAAACACCACAAAACTTCAGTTTGCAAGTGTTTCGCTAGGTGGCTAGTTACAGTTTGTCTGTCTTTTGGACATGTAATTTTTTATAGGTTACGTATAGTGCATTTGAGAAAAAGTTAGGTGACACAGGTTCACATGGTTTAAAAACCTAAAGTTATAGTAGGAACAGGTATAGACTAAAATAATACTTTTTTTGTTTCAGTTTTCATACATGCATTCATCTGATAAATTTTCCAAATGCTCATTACATAGCTCAAAGAAATTCCTCTTGCGCTCACACTCATAAAGGGCTGCAGGGCTTCACTTGTGAAAACTATTACTTTGCCAACTTTGCATATGACAGCAAAGCTCCCTGTACTTGCCAGGATTTTAGGTGCCTCATTACCCAGCTGGACCTTTTGGATGGTAGAACTTTATAGTTTGCCCAAATTTTTAATTACTGTGATACTGCTAATCCCCAGGCATTCCACAAAACCAAGCTCAGTTTTTACCACTGCATTCCATTAATCTTCTGATAACCTTTTCTATCTGGATTATTATTTCCATTTTGCCATTCCCTCTGTTATCTTACTTTACCCTCCCATTCCAGTAATTTTTCACCCTATTATCAGTACTGGTACTACTACTCTCATTTATAAACACTACAGAAATAAAAATTACTCCTCAGTCTCCCGCTGAGACTGCTGCTTATTTTACAGTGTTAATTACCAATATGGCATTTCAAAGACATCTTTAGGGGATGACAGTCATGATCAGGTCTTACTATAAAAACAAGTTGTCTAGAAATTTATCACAACTGAATTTTGCACTGTATGCAAGTATAACCAGTTGAAACGGATAATTAGCTTATCATGCACAGAAATGTAGCCAGCAGAAACCTCAGCTGCCACCACAAACCATGAAACCTAACATTATACATCATGCTTTTGACTTTTCTAGTCAGCTAAGTGAAGATTCTGTTTGTATACTATTATCCTATTCCTGTATTAATGAATTTCTGCTCGCTCTTTCTTTTGAATTGGCATTGGTATCCTGTTACATTAGTGCTTCAAGGCTACCTATTACACTACTAGTTTCAAGTAGCTTCTCCATTCCACAAAAATGAAGGATTCCAGCCCTTAAGCACCTCGTCAACATTGCAATATCGTGCTGTTTGTGTCTTCAAACTAAAGTTCACACAGAACGTAAGTTGCACTGAGTCTTGTGTCCACTTTCTTCTCCAGAGCTACGTTCATGCTGATTTTATACATAAAACCTGTGTTCTGACTTTTCTATTAGAACAAAATGCACAAAAGACAATACCCTCTCCACTAAGTAATGTGCAATTAGCCCAAACAAAATCAATGTCTCTGCTAAAAGATTATAAAAAAGTATACCAGATATTGCTTCATTGCATTTCATTAGAACATTATTTCCATTGAGATACTTACTTATACTCAACATGCGGAAATAAACATAGGCCAACATAGGCTGACAGAATGATTGCTTCAATCATCAGTTTAGTTCACAGACCTCATAGCTTCTAGCTAAAAGTTCCTTTTCACTACATCACTGTGTCCATAATTTAATTCAGTCAATATTTATTGCTGCACTTCCACAGGGGAAATTAGTTTACACTATATCAACAAAATTTGTAGCAAGGAAGTTTATTAACATAGATTGGGACTGGAGTTAGTAAATTGTCTTGCAACACTTCCCACAAAATAATACTCTGCAATGCAGAAGAGAAGTGTTCTTTACCTTTAATTACTAGTTCATGGGGTTAAATTGTTACCTGCCTTTTCTGTTGGCCTGTCCATAAAGCATAAACTATAGACAGAAAAAATATACCTCCTTCACTCAAATGAAGTCACACAACATAGCTGTCAGCATTTACAACACTGCTATATAGTTAGTGTGCAGCAGCAGCCCACCATGCTTCAGAATCATTTCTCATAACCATTCGGGAAGTCTTTGAGGAACATTAACATTTTGGCATGCCAGAAACTGATGCATTTGAGCTTTCTCCCTATACACAGCTTTACACGTATTGACACCAAGTATCCATTGCCTGAAATGCAGGCTGAGACCACTGCAATGGAGTGATCATCTGTCAGGTATTTTTTCACTCTGGCAATAAACTGACAACACTTTGTATAAATTCAGGTTTATCATTTCCAGTATGTTGACCAGTGAAGAAAAAACTAATTACCTGAACTTGGATTTAAAAGTTTTTCCTATACTTTCAGTTGGACTCTGACTATTCACCTTCAATTGCTGCTTCATATCATGGCTGGTTTTCAACTGAATGTTTTCATCCTAGTAATTTGTGAGGCACATATAAAGAGCTGACAACACTTCAAGTCCTGAAGAAGTAGCAAGCCTTCCACTCTAAAGCCAGACACCATGCTTTATCTGTAAGATGATACACATGATCTTTAGCAACAGAAGTTGAAAAGGGACACTCAGCCTACTGCACAAAGGCAGGCAATAGAAACGGTTTCATTCAAAGGAAGCAGGGCTTGTGGGAACTAGTCTACCCCTTTATCTTCCCAACAAATAGTCAAGGGGTGAAAAGGGGGTGGGGGGAAAAAGATTAATTCTTCTTTTGCTTAATCTCCTGCAGCCTACTGGCCAGCTTCTGTATACTCTTCACAGAGAATTTGCATCTGCTAAAGGTTAAAAGAGACTAAAGACATATGAAGTGAATACAAATCAGATTATTTCATTCAGATCCAACCAAAGCAAAAGAAAAACCAAAAGCCTTAGAAGATTCTGATCATTATCTAATAAGCCCGTAGCTTCAGTTTTCAATAATTTAGTGGACTCTATATCAAGACAGGCTGCAATGTACCCAGAAGCTAACAGGACCTTGAGAAAGAAAAGTGAATCCATCGGCTAGGTGGGACCCAAGTCTCAGATTTAAACTTCTTCTACTGCTTCAGATTTCCTTTCTGTCTTTGAGCAAGTCACTTCAGATTTTACCCAGGATTCACTGCAATATTTAAAAGCTAAAATCCAAACATAAAAGTGAAATGCTTCAGAGGACTAAAGAAAGCTGAGACAAATAGAAATCATTCCATACAGAACCTGATCTTTGTCACATTGAAATTCATTCACTCCATGCATACAGGGATCCGTGCAAGGTAAGCAGAAGAGCTTACCCTACAAAAGACAGCTTCATGTGATCAGCCTAAATTACTTTAAAGAATCCCATCTCCTTCCCCTCAGTCTTGTCACACACTCAGATTCCTGAATGCCTGAATGACCCTTATCTAACAGAGGAAGATTCTTCCTCTTGTCTTTCAGAATCTAGTTCAAAACATGCTTCAAGGCATAGTTTATTAGTTCTAATATAGTCATCCATGGAGAACACACTAATTTAAAAGCTACCCTCACATATGTGCATTCTCAAAAATAAGGCAATATCATACAGCAATTCCTCCTTCTCTTGCAGCTTATTCCAGCATCAAATTCTCTTGGGCAACCATGGGATTCACAAACCTCTTAACTGTGTATATTTGTGAGCATCTCTCCTTTCTACCTCTTACAAAGTTTTTAACTAAGATTAAACTTTTAGAGGCTGCAAAAGTTATTCTCCTTTGAAGAATATCACGTATCTAGATGGAGTGAGGTCCCTGGTTAGGTTCAGGGAAAGGATCAGACTTTGGAGTTCAGAGGAAGTGCAGCACCGTACTTGGAGCGGGGCTCTAAAAGGACTGCAAAGGGGTTGCCAAGTGCAAGTAAGGGCTGCTTGAAGAATGCTCCTGTAAGGAACACTAAGCCTGTGGCTGGGGTCTCCCGGCCTACTGATCAGCCCCTGAGGTTTAGAGTTACAAATAAAGAAAAAGAGAAAGCACTGAGCTAGATTTAGAGCACTGCTGGAAAAGTGCTGTCAAAGGAAACTGGGGCTGCAAAGTTTTCCTCTGTGGATTACTGGCTCTGCCAATGGAGTGAGGTCCCTAGTCTATGGTTCCAGCTAGGGCTCAGTTGAGGGTTGAAAGAAAAAGTGCAGAATTACCAGCTGAAGGTAACTCTGAAAGAAGATTAAAAGATACTTCTTTGTCCTTAGTGGACTATTTCATTATATATCATTACTGTTTTTATTGTCTTCTCCATCCTTGTTGGAGAACCAGGATGGTATGGGGAGCACAATTTCAGTTTGCTAAAACTCATGGGCTAATACAGTTGATACAATATGTTATGGCAGAGTCAGAGAGAGCAAGGAAGAAGTACTGGAAGAAGACTATTACCTTTCACTTCTAAATAAAATGGCTGTCACAGAAGAGAATATATAATTTAAAAAACATTAAAAGGGGTTTAACATATTACTCTTTTGGACCTGTAAAATAACACCTGCCCAGACTCAATAGCTAGCATGCTTGCTAACCACGCTTCTCAGCCAGTGTCCAAATGACAACGTTGTATCTACTGTCTGTGAACAGAAAAGCACAGAATTTGCCTACTGTGTGACTCAAATGTCAGGTCTTTTTCTAGTACTACGTGGCTTGGTACAATCTGTTTAGAGCACTCTTACTCTTAGTTTTGGGTTAGGTATGAGAAATTAATGACTGAGAAGTAAGAGACTCTGAATCTTATTCTGTGTTCCCTAATTGTACTAAGAAAGATCATCATACATCATTATTGTAGGGAATATATATCTAAATTCCCTGTACGTTATTGTAAAAGAAATAATTTCAAGAAATAAACTATTTCAGTTGGAAGGGACCTACAACAATCATCTAATCCAACTCCCTGACCACTTCAGGGCTGACCAAAAGTTAAAGCATGTTGTTAAGGGCATTGTCCAAATGCCCCTTAAACACTGACAGGCTTGGGGCATCGACCACCTACATCCAAAACTACATCCACCACCTTTCCTTCATCCACTAGGCGGGTGACCCTATCATAGAAAAAGGCCATAAAGCAAACATTTTAGGGAGGAAGAGAAGCGACAGGTGCTAAATATAGCATATGAATTAGTTTTCCTTTAATATTTCTAAAATTTTGCATTCATATATGTGCAAGTTTGGAAATGATAGCATTCAACAGAACAGGTTATTTTATTTAGGAAATGAACTCTTTAAATAAGCATTACAGAAATAAGATTGTTGCAGCTATTTGGAGGAATAGCCATCCAAATACTAAAGTGTGCCTTTTGGACTCAGGATATCTTGGTACAATTCCCTCTTCAGCCAGAGGCTTTCTGCATCCAGATACATAAAATTATTTAGGTAATCGAAATTAATGGAAGATAGATATTTAAAGACAATGAGAACCTGAGCTTCAGTGTCTCATTTCCTCAGYTCCTTGTCTGTCATATAAGCATTCTCCTACATCACCAGTGCTGGGAGAGAATAAATATATCAGGGAGTGAAAAGTGTTCCTATCATTGTTAATGTCTAAATGGAGAAGACATAATTTTATTATTTTTATATATAATAATATGCATAATATATAAATATATAGAATTCTGAGTCTTCGTGCATTCCAATGCAAACACAGGAAATAGCAATTAGAGCCTTACTGTGAAAAACTGTACACAGACAAATAACAATATGGATCTGTATTAAAGAATTCACAATGCTAGGTGCTGATCTTGCAATTACTTATGCACAGCCATAACTCTGAGAATATAAGTAGTCCACTGACTGAATTACAATTCCAACAAGTGTTTCTGCAATCAAACCCAAATTATCTGATGACAGACAACAAGTGGATGTACCACCCAGACAGGGAAGAATAATTTCTGAATCATTTCTGAACTGAAGCATGTTAATAAAATCCCCTTTAAAGCATTTTCATGATTATTTCCCAAGGAACTACAAAGTATTTATGCACCCAGAGTTTGATTTAAAAGGATTCTACTAGCTAGCACTCTTCCAAAACCAATCACAGAATTCTCTAGTATAGTAGAAGTTAATTATCCAAAATATTGCTAATTGTGACTCTCAGTTTTGCTACTGCTAGTCAAAAGGATTTCTGCTTAATTCATATTTCACGGGAACCTGTCTGCCACACAAGCAATGAAGGAACAAAGATGATCTGTTACATCAATGAGTATGAAAAGAGAACCAGAGCACCCCCAGTTATTCATCCGAAGACAAGCTCTGCTTTTCAGGACATGATGCTTCACAGGCATTTATCTGCTGACACTTTGTTGACATCAGTCAAGTCTTTCCACTAGTATAATCTTTATGCTCCACAACTGATGTTCTCATGCCAAAGCCTATCAAATTTCATAATGAAGAAAGAGGCTTTCCAGAGGTAATCTTTTTGTATTGCATTTTTTATGTATTCTTTGATCTGCCAACTTATTTGGCCAGGTGTCTATGGTAACACAATAATTAACTCACTAGCATAAGTTCTTGTCAGGAAGCATAGAAGTATTTGCTGTGTGATTTCCCTTGGTTAAACGAACCACCTAAACAGAAAGATTCTCCTTTTCTCTAGTGATTTCCATTATGAAATTCCAGCCTCAGCAATGACATATAAGGTCTGTGTCATAATGTAAAGAGTTTCTGCAGCTGTTGGACTTCAGTGACTTCAACAAGGAGTTTCATTAATAAGACTATTGCTTTATTTATAGTCAATCAAAAAAATGATGTAATCACTAATTTACAGAGCACACTTTTTCAGTAAGACCATTTTAACACTAACATATGTTCACATCATATAAACTATGATCAGTCAATTTTCATAACTTTTTAAATGCATACATGCTTTAGCACTTGTCATGGGGAATTGTATTAGTGGATTAGTTCTGTGCCTGATGCTTCAGAGACAACTCAAGAAATTCTATAGTACGCAATTATCCGGTAACCTCAACGCACAGAAAGTGCATGCTTACTTCTGTCYTACAGGTTGGTTTATATCATCAGGCACCAGGTTTTGAATTTAAGCTAATTCATCTGTTCTTCCTCCAGCCTTTCATCACCAACTCCATACCCCTTACCTTCTCCACCCTTTCAAAACACAGTTTACACAAGGCCCTAACTCAACATATCACTTTCAGGCACTTCCTTGCTCTCCCTCCTCTCTCTCTTGCAAGTCAGGATCCTCAACTGTACAAGTCACCTTGCTATGATTTTATCCTAACTCATTCAAAATACCTTTTTTTCATCCCAGTGAACACACAGCAGAACTACCTGAAAAATAAGACTTCCAGCCCTCCATCTTCAAATGGAGATCAAAGTGATACTTTTGAAATAAGCTAACTCAGCTTCTGTTCCACGATGAAGCTGGTTTGTGTATATGAGTTATTATTTTCTGGTTTTTTCTTGATCCACTAATAAAGATCCATTGAAGATTTTTTCCTTTATCTTTTTTATACTGTTGCTGCTTTTCATATACATAATAGATCATTAGTCTGCTACTCTTATAGTATTTACTTTCCAAATTACCTCTTTTCAGTTAAAAAAAATTGAAAGAAAGATAAGGAATCAGGGATGGAGCATTATCATACATCTGAAGATACTGTTTTAAGGGCACATTTTGGTACAAAAAAAGAGAACAATTAAATGCAAATAGCTTGCTTCAGAGTTGCTAAGTGCCTTGACAACACAAACACACGAGGTCTTCCCCTTGCTATGTTTTTCAGCTCCCCGTTTAGCAACTCTAATCTACAGACTGCTACAGGACCACATCAATGTGCAGTGTGGTCACTGTAGTGGCTGCTTAGGTCAGTAAAGAGGACCCCAGAGCCATGACTTCACTCCATGACTCTGAGATGCTTCTGAACTCTAGGGAGCTTTGTCCCTTCTCATGGCTTCTCCTGCACCATGATCTACAGCTGAGTGAATCGAGTCTGTGTGTTACTGGGAAGCCTATCAAGCACAATTGTGTGCTTATCCAAACCTTGCTGGGACTGACAGGCTTGTTTTCTCACATACCTCAGACACAGGGCTGAGATCTTTGAGTGCCTGTGGCTAACAGCCCCCAGATCTATTAGCAGCATGCCAGCTGCAATTACATTGAGGAAAATGTTGCCATGTACAGAGCAGGGAATTTTAGGGCACTCAGCCTAGCAGGGGGAGTGTAGTTAGGAATTGGGCTCTACAGATCTGAAAGAAATTTAGAGTGTGGAAAACTCTGCAGCTGACTAAGGATCTGTTGATAGAAGACTAGAAAGTCATGGAGAGGCCATTCTCATACATTTTCCAACCTCAAGTTAAAAAAGTGTTTGTGCATTTAAGTAGCAACAATGTCTTCATCTCATGGTATAAAAACATGCCAAAATACACTGAGGAGAAAGGAAAGAAAAAACAGAACATGCACTATGTTGAAATAATTACACCCAAAAGCATCAAAAGTATAGTCTCTTGATAATACAGTGAAAGTTTACCACATCAAAAATATTCGCAGTAGTTTTTCCAAAGAATATTCTTGAAAGCTTTATGAATTAAATATGTTTACAGATAAGAAGTGTCAGAAAGCAAAACAGAGCAGAAGGGTTATAAAAGACTAGCAAAGTAAAGCTATATATGTATGCCATGGAGTAAAGTTTTACCAAGTACAGCTAATGGAACCTCATTAATTTATTTCACAATTTTTATCAGATTTCTGAGCTTTCTAGTAGGGAAACAGAAACCACTACCAGATCTGGTTGTTTCTACTCCTAGTAATTACTCCATCCAAAAATCTCACCAAGATGTACATTTTCTGGAAATGTCAAATTCTGAAGATACCTACCCCTCTTCCAGGCAGACAGAAAAGCAAGAGCTGCGGTAATTAGTTATATTTTATGATCTTACTGCACTTAAAATTAACTCCTTGCAACTCACCTTAAAATACCTTACCTGTCAGTAAAATCAAACCATACAGTCAGCTCCAATTTTTGCCTGCTATCTGACCTCTCCTAGTGTGAGCATATAGAAACATTTAGAATTCTATCACTTCTCACTAACCTAGTGCGAAAGAAATTATACAAAACCACAAAAACTGTAACTGAAAAATACTTCAGTACTAACATTGCTAATTCATCACTGACAAAGACCTACATAAAACATTCACATTGTTTTGTCCATGGACAGGTACAAATAAATACGCCAAATGTTTAGCCATATAGCTGCCTGCTTGTACACCATAGTCACTAATATACCACTATGCACAACATTCAACATATACTCTGGAACAATCAACACAAATTTCCAACCAAGTATCTGGCATAATCTGATTGCATGAGGGAAAAGCCTAACTGCTAGTTTTCAAACACTTCAGTTTCTTTGCATATTTATTAAAGTCAAGATGTGTTAGGTAGCGGAATGAAATATGCAAAAAAACCTGAGCAGCAGAGTAGGCGCACTCTGCTTTGACATGCCAAGAGTCAAGCAGCTGGCTATGGCTTAGGAGGCATCTTGCTGAAGAATATATTTTGCTTTTATTTAGTTCAAAGCCTGCTAAGTCTGATAGATAGATGATGCAATTTCCATGTCTAACACAAAGTAAAACTAGATTGGAAAAATCAGAAGCCAAATTTGTGTATTAACTTTATGTTCATGCTTCAAAACATAATACAATCTGAAGTTGACAGTGCTTATCTGACATACTTCTAATGTGTCGAGGGGAGCACAGAAAGCTAAATCAGTGTATTTATTTTTCAAAATGTGTTAGATACCTGCCTGCTCCTAATAACTTAGTTTCATGTGGCATTTCAGCTGCTGGAAAACAGTGTTCTGCTCTCCTATCCCTCTGTACCCCAAGGAACTTCAAAAAGACAACATGCAGTAAAAGATTACTAACTTTTCATGAATCTGGATCAAAGCTTACAAAACTTTCACAATATCTTGCTACAGACTCCACAGAGATATCTCTAGAAAGCCAGGAAACAGCAATAAACCCATTTTCATAAGTCCCTGATGGTCAAGCACAGAAGTGCTGGAGGAACAGAGAAAGCAGTAAATCAGGCTCAGGGGGTGAAGAGAAACACCTGAGCCAGTTTAACACAGCTACTGACATCCCCTACTCTTTGCTTTCAGTGGCATGCAACAACACTTTTAAGAACCAGAGCTAGAGATTATGGCAAAATGCTGTCATACTAATCTGATTTTGGCATGAGGTGTTCATAGCTTTTTTCTTAGAGACTTAGCCCAAGGTTCTTGAGACCCTTTCTCACAGGCTCTTTTATATTATGCTTTCCAGCTTACTCGCTGTTATTTTAAAGACTTATCATAGCTACAAGCCCCACTTGAAGATCTCATTGAGAGCCATATGCTTAATACCATCACTGGACATGAATTCATTAATATGAGAGATGAGAAAGCAGCTAGTATGTAATCRCCAGCACTAACTGTATGTTACAACACTACCATGTTTCTAGGTGACCTGACACCACCAATATAACTTAGTAAAACTTTCTACCTTGCGTGGAGTCCAAAATCACACAGCTACGTAAAAGTAGCAAGCAATGGAATACATTTTTTTACTCAGCTATATGTATGAGTAATACGAAGTATTAACAAATTAAAAAGACTCTAGTCTATGGACAAAAAAGACCTGTTGGGTTTGTATGTGCTCTTTTGATAAATTGCATATCTAAATTTGCAGATTTGATCAAACATCCTGCCAGCTTTACACAAGGTGATTTGGCAGGTACAGACAGCCTGAAAGCTGACAGCAGATAAAAGCACATTAGCATTATTTGGTATTTTACCGCTCTACTGAGAAAACTCATTTTGTACTTTCCTTGCCTCTTAGTAACATCCCATTTTATTCTGTGCCTGCAAACTACCAAAACCCATCAGCTTGCTCCAGGAGACTCATCCTGGAAAACAAAACATTCCTTTTCAGAGTATTTTTAAGGGGGGGAGGGTGCAGTGGGGAGACAGAGAGAGACTGGATGATAGGCACAGTACTTACCAAGTTTTTTTACACTCCTGCCTAAGGTCCAGCCAAAACCAGACCCCAATTTGCTAGTTATTAGGAAATAGAGGATACCTTTTTCTTCCCTTCCTCCTCCCCAGGATGGTATGTGGCTGATTATCTTCATGCTTCCAATTCTCCAAGTGGCTATTCTATGCTAAGTAAACTGCACACACACATTGTATGCAACTCAAGAGCAGTAAGGTGACCTATCTTCCCTGCTCTGTAGGAAAAGATGAAGTATAATGTATAGTGTATAATGGACAACATGTACCATTTCCCTACAGCATTTCTATCTCAACATAAGAAACAACAAAAACAATGATCAAGGATTAAGCAAGATTCCTGGTAAGATAGGAAATACGGGGCTTTATTTGGATAAGTAGACTAGCAACCAAATATTGAAAAAATTTTTACCTCGCCTGTCCTTTTGATGAATAACCACTTCCTGCAAAAAGGCTGGCTGACTTATTTACAAAAGGGAAGGAAAGAGAGAGTAAAACCCATGCAAACAAAATGAGGTAGTCACTGGAGAATGACCCTGTTGGGTCAGGTGTTCTTTATGACCACTCTACTGAAACACTCAAAACCTATATTCATGGTGGTACATTATGCGTTCATTGCAGTATGCTGCTTCAGTGGAATTATTGTTATGCTTAAATTTAAATGAGTGACGGGGTGGCTAACTGATCTAGCTGACATTCTACCTGCTCTCTGGGCAGTTCTGCTTACACACAGCCAATTGTAATATACGTAGCTGTGTGGATGCAGCTTTTAACCATAGGCAGTATACTCTTGAACAAGGGTTATTGGCTCAGGCTCAGAGCCACACTCATTGAAGTATATTGTTTTGGACAGCTTGAAGTGCATGTGGGGTGAGATTATATCTCAAGGCAAATGATGCTATGGACAGAGTATTGTATTAAATCAAGATCAGAGCATTTAGCATCTTGCAGATCTGAACTCTAGCTTTCGTACATCTTGCTGCACAGCCAAAACTGTACATACATCTAGACCTTATAGATGCAAAGCCTTCCTTAAAACTCTTGAAGAGTTATCTATCTGTCACTCCTGAGAGGCAGTTCATAATGCTCTTAGCTTTCTTGCTAGAAGCACTAATCATTTGCCTGCAAACTACTTTTTAAAATAGCTACCTATCAAGAAACGTTCAATGCTCTTCTGTGCTATTAGAAATTACATGCTGCACTGCACTGTGAGGAGCATTAAAACAGTATATCTCTCATATTCAAGGAAAACAGCCAGAAGGATGAGAAGCTTATGAGCTGTTTGACTAAAGAGTCACCATGATCTACCACCACTAAAAACCTGCTTGTGTAGTTTAGGGTAAATTTGAGCTGTGGAAAAATCCATTACTACAACAATTTCCCTAAACTAAGGAGGAGACAACATAATGGACACAAAGATTTCAGCATTAAAAAAATCAGAAGGTTTAAATTATCAAAAACTTTGAAATCATACAACAAGTAATCAAAATAATTAGGAACGTGAAAGATTGCATTAGTGAATCTCAGGAAAATTTAAGAATTGGTTTCTTTCAGTCAGCTTTCTAATAAATCCATTGTGTTTGTGAAGGACATCAGGATCCATAATACCAAAAGAAGATACCTAAAAAAAGGGCTCAGAACTAGAGTGTGCATAGAAAGAATTTAAACTATAGGTAAAAAAAATCATGGCAGACACCTAGTGCTGCTAGTGCCATTTCTCAGTATGACTTTCAGGTTACTGTCCTGTACATGCAGAGAACTGAGCAAAGCAGTTCAAAATGTACCTTATACCAAGCCCACCCAATAACTGCACTTTTTCCCTCCACTGAAGTCCTCCATAAGGTCTCACTGGGAAAAGTGTAAAAGAAAAAAGAACATATACAAAATGCCTTTTTTTTTTTTTTTAAATTATAGGAAGAGGGTGCTTTCTTCTATATTTGTCTTCTGTCAATGTTCTTGTATACTACACCAATTTAGAATCACAATCTGTTCTTAGCTATGCCAGAGTTGACTATAATGGAGTTATATTAAACTCACTGTCAAAATTCATAGGCACAGATGAGGCCTGACATTTTAAAAGCAAAACAAAAGCTAAGTCTCTTCAAGTACAAAGGCTCCAGGACAGGCTTAGACTTCAGCCTACACCACAAACACACATAAAAGATACAGAAAAACTCTGGGGAAGTACTTTTAATCCTAACTTCATGTGACCTGCAGGTTAGAATATGGATTTAACTTTGTCATGAATTAACTTGATATGTGGCCAGAATCCTCGTTCCTGAATGAAATGAGCCCATTGCTCAGAGACCCCTAAGTGAACTTTAACTCCCCCATCATGGAAAAAAAAAATGGAAAAACATGGACAAATCTTCTCCAGTATTTGACAGAAGGGGAAAAAAAAAGCTCCTTTGAAGTACCTGGAAAAAGAATTACAGGTTATGTCCCCAGAGAAAGAATTACAAGATACATCCCCAGCCATACACACAGGTTAGCTTTGCAATGAAAACGTATCTTGCATTCCTAGACTACTATCAGGGTAAAGAACTTCCCTCCAAGTACACTGATATAAAAGGAAATACAGTAGGATCTCTAACATATAGCCAGTTCTCTTTTTTCTTGCACTACTTTCATACTTGCGCCACTCCAGTGAGTAGACTTTATTCAGCAGAATTACTCCAGATTAATGTCTGGGCAGATAAGTGTAGAATTGGACTTTAATATTTTAGGATCATCATATGGCTGACAAAAGCTACTTCCAACTCATCCTCAGGCACGTGAATGTTCAGTTATGAAATTAGGTGGGGGTCTCAGTAATTTCAGAATTACTTGGTTGGCTTACTGAATCCATTTAGGGCCTTTGTTCTCATTTCATAATTTTACCTAACAAACCTTCAAGTTTTCTCATTATTTCTTCTAACATAAGCAGAGCAGAGAAGCTGAGTTTGCATTAGGATAAAAATGTGAAATATCTGCCTACAAGTTGATCTTTCAACCTCAACAAAATTTCTCTCCTTGTCCCTCTTCTCTCTCAGCCTCAGCTCCTGTGCAGAACTAGGGCTCTAAATTATGCTGAGAGACTATAACAAACATGGGTAAGAACAGGAAATAATCAGATCATTCGAACTCAAAACTCAAACCAATTGTAAATGTTAGAAGGCAGATGTTATCTAACCAGAGGACAGCTGTGGGGCAAAGAAAGGAAGACTAGGATGGAATCATCAAATAATTTTTCATATCATAATGGTACAAATAAACACCATCTGGCCACACACACCTCTAATTTTTATGGAAGAAAAATATTTTTTTTCCCAGGAAGAACAGTGCTCATATCTCTTTCAATGCTGAACTGCTGCTTTTATGTTCTTGGACAGTATTCTATTTATACAGACAAACCCAAGATCCTTAATAATGAATAAAGGGATTACACACGGTGGGTTTTGCAGCCTTTTTCATTTTCTCACTCCTATCACACCAGTATTTACTGAGTTGAACTGTGCTGGAGGCAAGTTCAATTTCCATCTCTACTCAGGGGAGTGATTAAATTTAGCTGATGCTGAGAAAAAGAAATTCAATGTGATGAACATAGCAAGACTTGACTGCCAAGCCTATGAGAACGGGTTAGTACCAAAAGCAAAGCAGAGCTACCAAAACACCTGCAAAAAAGCTTACATATAGAAAAAGAAAAAGTAGGAAGGAAATGGAAATTTTCTAAAAAAATTTCTAAAAATTTTCTAAAAATTTCTAATCTTTTTCTAAAAAAGCAAAACCAAAACAATATGAGTCCAGGACTTAAGCGCATTAAACTCAATTGTATATTTCAATACCAAAGAGCATTCTAATAGTACAATTTCAGCTTCATTAGAATATTCCTTAATTTTGAGAGAGTTTGGAACATAATATGACATTTGGATTTTGTGGCTAATATGCATCTTTTAACAGAACTGAAATGAAATCTTAATTTGAGTTTCACTGAAGTTTAGAGTTGATTCAAATTTTGCAGCATTTACTTATTCCTGACAATAAGACATTGAATGGCAGCTTCTGTTAGGGAGAACTATTCAAACCTTTGCTTCTGGCAAACTGGAGTAACCTTTCCTATAACCTGAAACTTTCCCACAAACTGACACAGCAGTCATCTCTTCACTCAAGGAGATCAATGAACACTTCAAAATTAACCATTGCACGTAAAGGACAACAACTACTCATACAGCAGACTGAACACCTTATTGTGGAGTTACATGTTAGTCCAATTCTTTTTTCTGTAACATAATTAGGTTTAACTGACAGCACTGCCTTTTCAAGACCGGGAAAGAAGTGTATTGACCCAGCACAACCACGTTCCAGAATTTTCTACATTTTTACCATTTAGAAAGAGCATGGTATCATCTCAAAGGCATAGTGTCATCCCTCTTCTCAGAACGAAGGATTAGAATCTGTTTCCCAAGACTGAGGCAAACATATGATAAGAAGGGATTTTTTTTAAAGCCCTGCTTTTCCTCAAGGAGGAAAACACAAGGGTGTTTGAGGGTTCTGTTTTTGTTTGGCTTTTTTGGATTTTTTGGKTTTTTGGGGTTTTTTGTTTTGTTTTGTTTTTTTTGTTTTGTTTTTAAGAAAGCAAGCAGATCTTCCAGAAGTGAGGTCTGCTAACTTGAGTAAAAACTAAGGAATAAAACAGGCCCAAAATTATCTAATCCCATTTTCATTAAATGGTGATTTTGAAAGCAATTCCATTTTGAATTAGGAAAAAAAAAAAAAAATTAATGATCTTCTAATTAAGCTGAATTACTCATAACAACTATGTCCTATCCAAGCATATCAATATCAAAAAAAAAAAAACAACTGTTCATCACAAATTGCACAGAATCATTTTTATTTAAAAGCAGCTCAGTTTGATAAACTACCACCCACAATATGTGTGTAGCTTAATGTCTGCTTTAAAGAATGATTGCATACACAACTAATTTACCATTAGCTCTGAGCACCTAGAAACCTTGGAGCTGATATATAGGTACTTTGCCTTTAGCAAGGCCTTTTGGATAGTCCATACTCTCAAGTGTGCTATTCATACCAGCTCCTTTCTGAAGTGGTAAATGGTGAAAGCTACTACCTATCACTGCCATCCCATACGCCTTGAATACTTAATGACTGGGAATCTACCCATTTCCTGTGCCAAGTGGCTCATACCAAGTTTGGGATTGTTTTGTCTAAAAATCATAGCCAAAATTGTAACAATGATGACCAGCCATTTACATACCTAACAGCCACAATGATTCATGGCTTGTAGCAGAAAACAAAATATCTCACCATACCAGGGAAACTGGCAAGCTTCAGGCAACAGCTGTTCTTCACAGGCAAGAATGTACCGCTACAGGAAATCAGTGCAGCTCTTGCCTGCAAACTTTGCTATACATATGAAATAATTCTCAAAAATGGTTTTTACTAGTAAAACTATACTATTGCTTGGCCCATCTGCCTAAAGCAGTATCATGGTTTGTCTTTTTATTTATTCATTTAAGCAAATTCATATGGAATGGGAAAAAACAGACAGCAGAGAGTAGAGTCCAGCCCAGGTGTCCCTTCCAAATGGTCAATGCTAATATCAGCATACGAATAAAAAGATCTAAGAGGCCTCCAAATATTGTAGCACTTTGTTTTTCCCCATTAATGTCCCCCTTGAGTTAAATTGTATATACTATCATGACCCTAAATAGCATTGCCACATCACTGTTTTAATATGTCTAAGCAGCTTTGCATTAGTATAACTGTGCAGGTAATTGCTTATCAAAATAGTTCTACTGATCCGAAATACTTCCTAGTGTTGGAAGTCAATGATTCAGTTTTATGATCTTTTGGATGATTGCCATGAGTAAGATTTCATGCCTACTTTGTGAGTTTTAAAAGGCAAAAAATTTTTAAAGCTGGAAAGCAAAGTCTTAATTCTTTCTGTTAAAAAAAGAAGAGTCAGGGGAGATGCTTGAACAGTGTTAGGGAATGTTGCTATTACATCCTCAGCAGGAAGACTAAATATCCAGGATTTGACAACCAAAAGACACTTCCTTCACCTGTGAAAGCCCAGCATGAGATCTACGCTCTTTTTTACCATGTAAGAAGTGAGGAGTGGGAGTTGTAMTCCTCCTCCTTCCTGGCCTGAGCCCCTCCTGAAAGACCAATCACTGGAGCCAGTGGAACTGCATTCAGTGCAATACCAGCTTCTGTAATCTTTGATCCAGTTCAACAGGAGTTTAACGCAGCTTGTTTCCATAAAATAAAAAAAAAAAGATTTTAAATGCTTCTAATTTCACAAGTTCAGCATGTCCATGAATGGAAATTTGCACCTAACACATGGGTAACAATCTATTCTTCACATTAGGCTACAGTACCTCTCAACAGTTAGACTTGAAGACACTTGAAACATTGACCATCTAACCCATGAGCCAATTCTTGCTACCATTGTGATAATGTTCTACTCCCAAGATTAAAGTCATTTCACCTGAAATACTCAGACAAGTGACAGAAATTATATATTTCAAATATAAAATCTCTTCTACAACAGAAGTTGAGTTTATTAGAATATTTACCTTCTAAGCCATACTAAAACTGTTCCTGCCATAATTACACAAGTGTGATGCAAGAAAACCCCCCACACTAACACAGATGCCAGTCCCCACAGAAGCTGTTGCAAGGATGAATTCCTGCCCTCTACAAGTAAGACATGGGCTGGTGTTTCCATTTGCTTGCACATTAGCATCAAAAAATAAAGCAAATATACCTGTAATCACAAGACACAATTACCTAATGACAGAAGGGAAAGAGCTCCTTGATTTTGCACACAGAGCCATCTGAGAAATAATGTTTGTTCCTGTAGCTCCCTAAGAGTTTTCCTAATTGCTCTCTATATGAAGTTCAGAAGTACATCTTTAAAGAAATGTTACTAGCTTCTGCAATTCAGCTTGTTGGAAAACAAAGAAATATTTAAATAGTGAATTCTTTAATTACAAACACACACACACCCCAGATCCTTCTCTCCTCATTTTGTTTCTCACGTGTCTTATTAGACAGCATATAGATTATATGCCATACATATGTAACTCTCAAGTCATTTGAGGAAATCTTATCTACTCTTTGTAGGAGGTTGATTGAACTGTCCACTGGTGAGGCTTTTATAGCATCAACATTTGTGACATCCGATCAGCTAGTGAGCAAGTGCTGCCGCTGGTGTACATTATTTACAAGTTGGTGAAGGACAGAGCTTACAACATTCATTTAGCTTTAGATTTGTTTTCAAGTTACAAAACTCATTCAGCCATAGTAGAATCAGCCCACATTTTTAAATCTAGAACTAGAGTTAATCTTCTACACCGCTCCACCATGTTTAGGGATTCAAATCTTCCATGTAAATAAAGCACGAGATTTGCTACCCTAGATACAACTCTTTCACATAAAGCAAATGGGGAGTACCCAATGTTAGAGAAACACAAAACAGTGAATACAATGAAGTCATGGGTGGACAAACATTCTAATTGGCTAAAAATACAGACTTAATTAAAACAGTATATAAAAAATACAATAAAGGCTGCTATACAATCCATAACAAGCCAAACATTCCCTCATGTAACTAATCCCTGTTATATTTATTGTTGAGTATATTAACTGAAAATTGAATAGGTCAGCCAAGCTGATTTGTGGTGTTTGAATTTTGGGAGTCATATGATTTATTTACTATGCATTTGTTAAAGTATTTTTCATTCTATCCCCCAAAGATATTAGCAGAAAAATCTTTCAAGAAAGAATTTAAAAGGCTTTTCTTATAGATGAAATGAAAAAGCTCCAACAGCACAACTATTTGATAAATAGCAACTAATGAACCATTATTTAACTTCTTCACAAGTGTCAGAAGTCTAAAACAACAATGCTTAAGATATGTGCCCCAAGTCTTCTCGCAGGAAACTGGTGAATCACAGCAGATTCCCTTCATTGCCAAATATATTCACAGAATTATATGAACACATGTTAAAAATACATGAATGGCATGAAGTTTCCTGCTGTTAATTCAGATTGATTACTTGTTAAACATAATTAAGTGAGGCAGGAGGGAGGTTGTTAACTGTTGTTTACATTAGGATATATAAAATAATGGAGAAAAAGCAGTTGTGGCATTTAAAGAGAGGTTGAGGTACTGTTTGAACAGCAAAGTTTATACATTTCAGATTAAACACATGAAATAACTGTAAGAAAACTAATGTTTCCCTTTCGTTTTTTACTCTTGTGTGCCTACTAATTTAACAGATTTCAGTGCCTGAATAATATAAACCAGGCATGATGGACTCTTCATTATTTCTGACAACAGATAAATTATATTCTCCCATCGAGCAATGACTGCTTCTAAATCCTATTACTTCACTTTACTACCTGTTTACAGAAGCGAATGCATTAATAGATGAAACACACACTCCTGAAAGCATATTGCATCTAACTAGAAAAATGTTTTCTACAAATTTTGCCTCCTGTATACATTCCCTTCCTTTGAATCTCAGAGCCAGAAGGAATCTAGCCAGCTGAAACTGAAAGAGTGTAAACCTGAAATAATAGAGTTAGATCAGGCCTTTTCTTCCAATTTTTTTTAACTTACCATGATTTTGCCTGTTAAATGACTGTACATCTTCCTGGGCTAGATCTCAGCAACCTTCCAGGAAAATCTCAGCTTCCTCTCTTGTAATTGTTGTTTATCCAGAAAGCTCTGATTCAGGAAATCCATTTTACAGACATGGCTATTGTTACTGCAACTTCAACCTCTTTCAAGAGTGGTACCTCCACAAGTGAAATGAGTATTACCTTTAACTGTTGAGTTTTAGGCATGGTGTTTTCCTGTCTTCTGGCATATTATTAGCCAAATCTGTTTGCCTTTCCTGAGAGTTAATTAACTTGTTGATTAGTAAAAGGTCCATCAGCTTGACACTTTAATCTTATCTGCTCATCTCAAAACACTCTTGTTCCTTCACTTTGGAATCAAAACAGGTAGAGGAAGTTGGAAGGGAAGAAGATAGCATCAAGAAATATCAAGAGACAGACACCACAAGAGAGATTTTCAGCTAGCAAAAGCTTGCAGTTTTATGGATTGCAATAGAACTGTTCTGATTAAAACCAGTTGAGAATAGCCTTATAATTACAATTGTATCCATTTAGAAAGTCAGTATTATGACTATTTCTCTTTCTCTCACCATCTTTGTCCAAAACAAAAAATAAAAATTCTTTACAGTTACAAACGGGGTTCACTTAAACACAATACCTTCAAACAGTGACATATTTAGAAGTGTTTTTTGCTAAAAAGTGCTCTTCTCTTTGTCCCATAATTCAGGCAGTAACTTCTGTATAGTTAAACTAGAATGAAAATTGGCAAGCTATCAGAATGACTTTTCTGTTAACACTGGACCAAAACATTAAAAATCTCAAACCAGGGCAAAAGCTAATTTGTGACCTTTTTGCACTTGTTGCAGAGGGGGGAGGGGAAGAGAGAGGAGAGACTCAATAACTCAGTAACTGAGTTCTCCCTAGCAGGAAATTCATTAATAAACTTTCATTCCTCTCCCCACCCATCCCAGGTGAATGTGTTAATTTATTCAGAGCTCATAGACCCTAAGTTATTGTCATGGTTTAACCCCAGCCAGCAACTAAGCACCACGCAGCCGCTCGCTCACTCCCCC
>JAYKAV010002890.1:487792-564083 GCA_035582835.1 Phoebastria nigripes | reverse complement strand
AAAAAAAAAAAAAAAAACCAAACAAAACACCACAACTAAAAAAGGGAACAGATAAGGCTTAGGGAAGAAATGCAACTTCTGGAAGAGATTCAGAATTTCAGAAACTACACTGTTTCCCAAAAGTAACTCAAACATCTACATTTTTTAGGTACTTGGCAAGTTTTACCATTATTGTTTCTTGATTCCTATTATATTTGGATTTCTGTGTTTTCGTAATACAGACTGAACCCCTGTATGAATTTTAAGATTAAGATATTTAAAACTCAAAGAATTAATACTTCTATTTAGAAACCTTTTTTTCCCCCATTTTGTTGTACGATTAAGCAATTGAAGAGAAAGGCAACATAAACTATACAATTTAAAACTGGACCTGATTTTTTTGAGAGCAATCACAATAACCCAGTAGTTTTATTACCAGCTTTAATTATTCATAGTTAACTTTCTAATTACAAAATTATTGAATAAATACGCAGAGTGAAAGGTTGATTAAGAATACAGGGCAAGAATTGTTGAATTAATCATCATACAGAGACCAATACAAGGTCTATACGTCATTTAAATGAAGTTCAAACTCTGGATTATATATTAAAAGAAGTTTTGAGTCAGAGCTACTTTAAGATCTCAGGCTGAGGAAGTGTCTCTTTTCTAACAGGTACAGCATTCACAGACCTGGTAATGAAACTAACTGGATGCTATTTTAATCTCCATAGAAAGAAGAATGTTAACAAGATGTGTCTTCAGGCTCAGGGGAAGCAAATCCAAAGTCAAATGGTACATAATTAAACCTGTTAGTTAGCTCAGAATTCCACAGCCATGATATTCTTTTGAATACCAATAACAAACTAACTAAACCTATTCACCCAAGTTTTTTATGTTTGTTTCAAAGCAGTAGTTAAAGCAGTACCTCACAACACTGAGTAGTATTTATTAAATCTCAACCTAAAATACCAATTACCATGAGTTGTCAAGGAGAGGGGAAATGCAACACAGGTAGGCATATTAAGCCCACTGAAATTTTTCCTGTTATGATTTATTTTCAAGCTGTAAATACACCACCTTGTAAGAGGCTTGGGTGCTTTTTTTTTTGTTCTTTAAAACTTGAAGCATTATTCTTATTGCTTCATACTTATTTATATCTGTGCAAAAAGTAAAATTTTTTTTAATGCATAAACTTAGTATGTCCTTCTGTGGAATATCATTAATGAAAAACCCATAATGCAGATTCCTAACAGACAGGAGCTTGAGCCATAACTGTCTCACTGAGGTACAGGGAATTTCACTAATTAACACCACAATGGAATTTGGCCCTCTGAATAAAATCATGGCCACTTCAGGAAGCAAACCACTATCTGATTAACAGATGGTGTTTGGACCTAGATTCTTTAAAGAGAAGTCTCAAGCTCTATCGTGAATTATTTTAATACCTTGACTTTTTGCTCCCCATGTTTTCTTCTTATAGTTATTACTGTATCCTGGAAAACTACTGTTGGCTATGAAGTATTAGCTCTAATTGTTTTCATCTTTTTATTGACTGTACTGGAATCTCTTAAGAAATCACTCATGACTGTGCCCCAAGATCATGGTTTTGCTTTATAAAAGATGAAAAAACAACTTTGAATATTAAGCTAGGAAAAGGATAGTAGAATTTTGTAGTGTACCCAAGTCCCCTCAGACAGACCCAGTTCCCTTATTCAAGATGCAGGGAATATGATTTGAGTCTTTGCCTGAAGGGAGTCAAATTCAGGTCTCTTCCCCTCCTGAGCTCTACCTAGGCTGGTATAAAGGGTGTATGCTCCCAGCAGCTGTTCTTTAGAAAACAAGTCCTACTTATTTCTTTGGACAGTGAAGGAAAAGGGGGGAAGTTGCTTTCTCCTTCAGTAGAAGATCTATAAATTGGGAGTCTGAAGTAGATAATCGTGACCCCTTTCAGTTCTGAGAAGGGTGACTAAAGCCTGAAGAGATGCATAATTTACAGCATATCATGACAGAATTTCCACATCATTCAGTTAAACAATCCTTGCTTAATGCATGGATTGTCATGTCTTTAACTCCCAAACATTTTACCCTATGTATATTAACTCCAAGCATCAAAGAGTTCTCAATCTCACTCCAGACAGCTAAAAGTAAAATGTTATAGCCCTTAAGTTTTACATACTTAAGGGCACCTTTAAGATGCTCTTACAGTTTCTTACATGGACATAATATTTTTTCATATTTTGACAAAGGAATACAAATAAATTCATGGTTTAATATGGATGCTTTGAACACTTATTAACATTGACAGCTAAAGAAGCAGATTTCATCAACAAAATATAGAAGAGGGAAGCAAGTTTCAAATGCAGGTGAGCAAGACATTGTTTACAATTATTATATAAATATTTTGCAAGAAAAACACAGACTAATAGAATCTATTCTACTGTCTGAATTCATAGTATATTTTCTATAGAAAATGTACTTATATGTAAAATAGGATGGAAATTGTTGCACCAAAAATCTAGTGATATTGCAAAGTTACTAATACAAAATATGGGGAAACATATCTCAGAGACACTTCATAGGTACTCCTGTTTACTTCACATAAGTATAGTCTTTTGATTGCTGATGCAAATTTTTGCCTCGTTTTTGTCATGCTTTTCACAGATAGAAAAAAGATGTGGAGACTAAGTGACTAAGTGAAAATAGAAGCCCTATCCAAAATAATAGAGAGGAAAACAAAGAAGAAAAATAATTAGTTTTCAAGTGAACATGTTTGTTCCTAGAATAAGGTTATTTACAGGAAGTTCTACATCTCTGGAAAAAGAAAATGGGACAAAGTTATCTGCAACAATGGAGACTGAACCTAGATGTCCAATTTACAATGAAAGAGTATTTGAACCTAGAGAAATTATTTCCAGAGAAAACGGTTGATCTAATGGTATTTCATGAAATAACAATGATAGAGATGGATTTCTCTTTATTGGAAATCATCACAAAGTGAATTTCATAGGCCTGCTTCCCCATTATGCTTTGAGTATTATTTCAAATGAAGAATGCAATTGCATTATGAACTCAGTAGATACAAATTAAACATACTGTTTCTGAGCATACTGCTATCCTCAAACAAGTCGATTATTATATATGACTCAGTCAAAATAGCATAATATAGGACAACTTGCTTGGACATTGTTGAAAAAATGTGGCCTGAAAAGTTGTATTTTTTAAAAGTCATATTCAGTAGCATGGATTTTCTGACATGACTGCAATATTAAGATGGATTTTTGAGCAGAATTTCRTATTTATTAAGTCTAACATGGCAAGCTCCTCCTGTAAAGAATTTAAGTGTGAACTTACATGTATGACTAGTTCTAGTGAAATACTGAAACTTCTTCTGTATATCCCTAAGTTCCACAAAACCTCCTAGTTATTTCCAGAGTCCCTAATGAAAACAATGCCATCTACACTTCTGAAGGATTTTGATTTTAGAATATTTATTTTCTAAATATTTGATAAATAGCAAATATGCTCAGATAGTCCTTCTCCTAATCATTTGAAAGGGCAAAATGTCAGGCCTGGTTCTCTATTTCCTCATGTTTTGTATAGTTTTGTAAAATACTGCTGAATCATTATACCGTGTTTTACGCTGCTGCTGCAGACTAGAAGCTTTACCACAGTAGGGGAAAAAATGATTGAATCCATTCTCTCTACAATGAGAAGTGCTATAACACACACAGCTAGGGAAAAGCAAAATAGGAATTGACTGAAATTTATAATCCTCTTGAAGTGATTGCACTTGCTCAGCTTCACATAAGAATAAAACCATTACATAAAATCATTGTAAATTGAATGCAGTATCTAATAAATATAAAAGTTTGTTTTATCACTCTCAGAAATACAGTAAAGGTTACAGATCTGCAACGTGAAAAGTGAACTTCCCTTTTATTAATGACAGTAAATCATTGCTCCATTTTAACTGTCACTTAATCAAATATTAACAGAAACAAAATCCCCAAGAATTTCTACATTGAACAAGACCTCCCCTCCCTTTCAGCCCCCTATCCCCAAAGAAAGAAGAACTTTAGATGCACAGCAAGGAGAAACAAGCCTGTTAAGGTTTCACAAGCCTGCAACAAGCCAGAGCAGAGGAGGGTACTTGAAGCTCATTCCACCACACTACTGCCACCTGGTAACACTGTTGCAGCAATCAAAGATGCTAAACTCCAACAGCCCATTTTTCCACTGTTACACCACCACAGTCACCAGGATCTATACAGCTCTGAGGAAAAAATTTGGGTATCTTCAACATGAACCACTGAAACAGGTTCAGTCGGTGAGAACAGTACAGAAACGCACAACTATGCGTAGTTAGACCTTTTAAAGACAAGGCACTATCCCACACAGACATTCAGATGTCTCTGCATAAGTCAACAAAAACACATAACAGAAGCCAAGCTGGTCCTACATAGATCCAAAACAGGCCCACTTGAACTCTGTATCACAGCTGTAACATGCTAGCAAGGATCACCACTGCTTTTCATCTCACCCTAGCAAGTATCACACCACACAGCCTCCAAAATCTGCAGCTGTGATCTAACAGACTTGTAGGAAATGGACAGTTCTGAGCACCAGCACAAAGTACCTAGGCTGACATTGATTAAACCCAGCATGTATTTAAAAGATGCACAACTGCCACACCCGCTTTGCCAGAAAACTAAGCTTTCTCCTCGTAACTAGCAACCAAAAAACACTGCGCTCTGATGGTACTGACAGGTAAGAAATGGTATACCAACATCAATAAAAATTATAATAAATTAGAGATACAGCACCCAGAAAGCACTAATCATGGTGTCCACTGCAATTTTTAGTCAGTCACACAGTGCCCAAAACCAGAGAAATCCCATCACCTTCAGTAATAGAAATCATAATCACAAAGACATTACATTCCAGTATCGGAAAAACTATCAACTTCAATTTCCTGCACTTCTCCTAACGAAAATCCTCACCATGTCACTGTAATAACATAGTTTGAACAAAAGCTTTGTTTACAACATAGGTTTAGCACTCAGATTACCAAGTGATATAAAATTTTTTACCCCCTTGAAATTTTGCTGGTCCACACCTACATTGCTGCCACTGCACAGTTACAGTTAAATGTCTACTGAACATTAGCCTGTAACTCTCAGTGATTTTCTGAACTCAGAGGATGTAAAATACAGAATTCACACCTCAGGATGCAAACTCACACTTGGCCTTAACCACAGCAACTCTCCACTATAAGTCAGGACTAAAATCAGTTTGTCTCCCAGCATATAACCTGGTCTATGTTGAAAAATGATAATGAAATGACAAAGGACCTAATCTTACTTTCACTGAAGTCAGTAGCAAAACTCCCACTGACTTCAATAAGAGCAAAAGGCAGCACTAGATCTCCAAAAATGATTATTACTCTCTTCAGAGCACCATATGCATTTCCTATCAGCCCCCTGCAGAGGGATGATGGTCTCTCAGCTTTCCAATAATATTGCCTCATAGAAAAGCATCTCAGACTGCCAGCACTAATCTAACATTTATGACCACCTGAGGAATACAGTTTGACTTCAGCATATAACCTGAAGAAGAGAAAAGAATCAAGCCCTGTGGAAGAAGAAAGAGGCATACCAGCAGGAATGACTCAATGATAACCTTGTAACTAACAAAAAAAAGTCATTGCCATACTTTAAGGAGATCTTGTATGAGCATCTATTCCTCTCTGCGCAATAAACATCTAAGATTCACAGAATAATATTTGCTTTTATATATACAAGCACTTACTTAGATATTTAGCAGGAAATTGCTATTAGAAGTGACATAAAAAGAAGAATTTCAGTCAAATGAAAAACTATATTCTGAAAGTGATGCAGAAATACATTTTGATCCTCTCTGGGTTAAAAAAAGGGTAAAAGAGAAAATTCTGTTACACAATTAAAACCACTTTCTGTATGTTTAACTAAGCATAAAAATTGCATGTGGCTTTTTTGGAACTCCAGGAGAAACGAATGTCACTGGCTTCTGAACAGAAAAAAAGAGACTAGAAAGTAGTTATGTAGTTAATAGTCTTTTCATGAGAATTAACAAAGGTAACAAGACTGAACCTGCACTTTTCAAGTACCTGTGCTCTTGAAGTCATTTAGAAGCAGTCAGAGCAAGCATAAGTATTTAATTCATAAACATAGAATAAAGGAAAAGCTAAAGATCATCTTCATATGCTCAAGCACTTTAGCCTTGACCATGGTATGCAGTTTGAAACCTATGCCATACCAAATCCAATAAGAATCTACTAATTATGCCTTCCTCTTAAGTGAGCTTGCCAGATAAAGCTTCGCTCAGAAAGCAATAGCACTTGATTCCTAGTGTACAGGCTGGAATTCAGTTAAACTTACCTTGCCTGCTACACAGTAAAGAGCAGCTTCACCTCAGTAGTTACAGGTGCTACTTATTGGCCCAGTGATGAAGGCATTCTCTAGGAAGACACTCATGGGACCTGAATCTGGGCTTTCCAATTCAATAGTTGTTTGCACAGAAATCAACAGAGCACAGAAGGATTACCACTTGAAATGGGAAGCTCTAGTCAGATTGCCTGTCATTCCCTTCCCAGTGCAAGCATGTTCAAAATTCACCAATGAAACTGTATAGAAATGCAACAGATGTCCAGTTCTACATGCAACATTTTATACCATCTTTGGATCTCCACTTGGAAATCAGCAACAGGCAAAAGTCCAGTTTAAAAAAAAAAGGGCTACTGAAAAACAGACTTGAATCCATAGGATAAGAGACCATTGCTACCTGGCCACAGCAGAGACAATACAAACCATTAACATATCTCCTTTGGAAAGAGAAAACATTAATACTTTAGTTACTGTTCAGCTAATTAACCCATGCTACTGACAGCGTTCACTGGAGTAAGATTCTACAGCAATATTGCATATATCCATTTCCTACTTTTCTGCATCAAGAGATCACCACAGCACCTTGCTGAAACATCCTTCTGCACTGAGGTACTCTTTGCCCTGACCCATTGTACATTTTACATGTGTCCTAACTTATATAAATTCCAAAGGCAGAGAGGAACATTATTACAAAATATAGGTGCCCCTAGTTTTCTCTTTCTTCGCTGAACAAGATCGAAATGATAAAGCAGTTGCCCTCTCTTGAGCAACTGCTTCACAGAACATCACAGGTAGAAAGATAACTTAATTCCATACAATTTTTATAGAAATGAATTACTAAACAAATCAAGTTTTTCCTCCGAATATGAAATACGGATATCAAATAAAAAGGGATTCACAAGTAATTTGCAAGTACTGTACCGCCCTCTGCAGTCAATGTGTAAGTTCTGCAAATACATCTGCAGATTGAACTTGTGCACATTCCTTGCAAAGATCGGTAGGTCAATAATAAAACCTCTACAAGTTGAAACCCAGCAGAAGTAACATTTTTATGATATTGTCTTACTTGTTGGAATCATAGGAACACAATACAGAAACTGTTTAATTCTTCATATAAATGCTCTGTCTATTAAAGGATGTGGAAACCTATGTTTTGCTCCTGTTTCAGAATGGGTCAGATTCCTCAATGATACTTCTGGCATTTACTCTCTTGGAACTTGACAGAAATTTGCAATGCCCCATCTGAGAATTTTTTCTGGTTACCTCCAATAAATATCCAAAATAAACTGCATTTCTTAAGAGTTACATTAACTAATCCATCAATAACAGAGAAGTATATTTTACAGTTCAGGTATTGCACTGCTTTATTTAACACAATTTATAACCTTAATAGGGAATTTTGCTGAGATTTGTACAGCACCAGCTTCTTCACATGGATACCCTAAGACAGTATTATTTCCCCTATTGAATTGTTAGAGAACACTTGACAGTTACCCTTGGGCCAGCTGTAGATATTTGCTAAAATGCAACTCCTTGAAGGGCCTTTTTTAAAAAAAAAAAMAACTCACCTGCTCTATATATTTGTTTCATAACCTCCTTGTGGAATACTAGSTATGTGTTTAACTTCACTCAAACAGTAAAAGTCCTTCACTGACTTAATTATGAGCAATTAAGGAGACAATTCATGTAAGCAAATTTTACACACATGATGAGGGCTCTGGATATTAACATAACTTCGAATATCTGTTCAAGTAGCACTGTAGCACATAATACCTGATGGGACTACAAAAGCATACAGCACTGTGCTACTATACTTCTGTAAAACAATTCTCAACTAACTAAATTAATAGAAGTTAGCAGGTTCTTCCTCTGTAATGTGACATTGTCCTTCATATTTTAGTGTTTGAATACTGTTGCAAAGAGAAGTTACTCACATTATGGTCAGCTGTCTCCTTAACACTCATAGCATCACATGACATAACTGTTTTCTATCAGAACACCTTCATTCCAACTTAATTTACATCTGCTTTTTTCCTTGGATCTATGAATACAATTTTTGAAGTAATTATCAGATTTTACAATATTTTTCTCCTCCTAAAAGAAAAAACTTTGTACCTTATGGCAATAGCATGGTATATCACTACTAAAAGGCAGAAGATTAAACTGCATTTTCTACTGCACACAAAAGGTAATGAAGGCAAATGAATGTCACTTATTTCTTTTTAAATCAAAATTAAGCTTTTGAAGATCCATTCTTCTGCTCTCAGCAGACACCTGAAAGATTCTTGTACCACAAACGTTCAAGACAGAGTATTAACAGCACTTCATGGTTTGTGGATCATGATGAAAGGAAACAAGCGGGGCTTGAAAACCCCTCTAGAAAAAGAGCTAACAGCTCGGGCAGCTTGCTGGGATTTCCCACCTAGCAAACGCACCAAGTCTTTTGGGCTGGGGGAAGCGAGACCAGCAGGAGCGCCCCAGCCCGCTGAAGGCCGTTCCCCTGGGGCCCGCCCACAGTGACAGCCCCCTCAGGGAGCCGCTGCGCCTCCCGCCCAGCGCTGAGGAAAGCTGACGGGCACGGCGGCCCCCTCAGAGATCAGGTCGTTCTCCCAGCCAGCTGCTGTTCCTCAGCGTGCGGCGACGCAAACGGGACACCGCCCTGCCCGCCGGGTAACAGCGGGAGCGGCAGCTCCAACGGCCACCCCGCCACCGAGCGGCTCCCCCGCGCGCGCGGCGGCTCCAACGGCTTCAACCGCCGGCCTCGGCGCGCGGGGCTCCGCCAACGGTTTCAACGGCCTCCCTCAGCCACGCTGTGCCGCCGCTCTCCCAAGGGCCCTGGCTGCAGCGAGCGCGGTTAGCGCGCCGGAACAAGCTCCCACACCCTTCCCCGAGCCCGGGAAGAAATGGGGCCGTAGTGCCGAGTCCCGACAGAATACCCGCCGCAGGCCCACCCCTTCCGGCACCGCCCCGCTGGGCGTCCCAGGCAACGGCGTTCGGTTTACCTCGGCGACGCCCCGCCCCGCGGGCGGCAGCCCTTGCTGCGCGACGAGCGGAGCCGACGGCGGCTGAGAGGCGGCTCAGTGACCCCGGCGCGGCCCGCACCCCCCGGGCCAGGCCCTGGCTGAGCCTCCCGGGGAGCCCCCGCCCCAGGCTGTCCCGCGGAAAGGGCAGGAGCGAGGCCTCAGGGAGCACTTGTGGCCCTGACACAGACCCGACCGGCCCGAGCCGTACACTTCCCACCTGCCTCAGCGGGGCCCCGGGCAGCCGCCTCTTGAGGGCTTTGAGCCTGAACGATACCCTTCTCAGCCTCAGCAGTCGGAACCGGGACCAGCTTCCTGTGAATACCAGGAGGTAAGGCAAGGGTCTGATCAGCCACAAGGACTGAGAAAGAGCATTTATCAGCCACGTGCACCCGACCAAGACCCCTACCAAGCACAAGACCAAAGAGGAAGTGTTGACCAGATTCATGCACCAGGACAAGCACCGTATCAATAACAGACCCCAATTCAATACCTCTGTCATCCACGGGGAGCTGAACAAGCCTGTTAGAAGCTACAGGTGCCAGAAATAAACATCCGCCAGAGATACGCGCTGGGACAATACTCTCATCAGGCACAGGAGGAAGGCAAAGCATGTATCAGTCACATGCACTAGGATTAGACTCTTACCAAACACAAAAACCAAAAAGTGCCTATCAGACATATGCAGTAGAACAAGATCCCTATCAAGCCTATGAACATGAGCATGGCCCCTATCAGCCACATGAACCAGGTTATGGTCTCTATCAGCCAGGATACAGTCCATATGATGATCAGATACCCGATCCCAGATCCCGAATGCTGGCAATTCAGAATGCAAAAGCCTATTTACTGAAGAGCAGCACAACATCTGGCCTGAACTTGTAAGTCTGAAAAAGGGACACAGTTGAAAGGGGTAGGAAGTATGAGTGGAGAGAAAAGTAGTGTTGGTAAAAGGGCAAAGGGTTATGTTAAGAAAGGGAGGGATACCAGGGAGGTATATATAGAATGGGAGAATATGTTATAAATGCAATAGTTCATCGCTATGTGATACTTGTGTGTGTCCAACATCTTTCAGAATCAAAATTTGTAAGGGAATTTATAGAGTTCAAAGGGAAATTGATTTGATTAAGAGCAAGTTTAAATTCAGCTTCAGCTCCTGAGGCGGTATATACCAAAAATGGAAGATGGGACTACTAAGTATATTGTCATCAGGCTAGTTTCAAGTCTAATTTCCCATAATGCTCCATGATCCCCTTTCACCTAACTATTACGATTTCTCCAGGTGATTAGCTTCTACTTTTGATATTAAAAACATAATGTTCTAAGACTTTTGTATAGTAGGCCAATAATATTTTCATTTATATGACAGATACGATCATCTTGCTAATATGCTAACAAAGATCCTAGATGAACAGCCCACAAATGCAGTAGACATAATTGAGAATATCAGCAAGGATGTGAAGTGGGCTCAGTTTCAGAAAAAAACAGACAGTCTTCGAGATGAACATGAGATTCTTCCAACATTTGAAGCTGCAGAAAAGCGTAAAGCTTTGTTCCTCAAGGCAAATGGAGAAGGAGATGAAGAACTAGAAGAAGAGATAGTGAGTTATTATTAGAGAAAAATAGATACCATATGTACCAGGGAATGGGTGGGAGGATGGTGGGAAGGGAAAGGAGGAAGGGAGGAATCTGTGATCTCCCTGGTAGTATTGCCTCTCACAATCATATAAATAATTGCAGCCACAGTACCACGTACCCTCTTCATAGTTGACTTGGTCCCATGTCTAGCTGTAAAGAAGAAAACCCATCTGGTTACTTAGTTGGGATTTTTTTCCTGTAGTAAATCTAATATCCTGAGCCTTTAAAATCATGGATGTTCTAGAGATGATGAACAGAAAGTAAAGTTTACAATATCTCCCATATGCCAGTTCAACATGGAATATTGCTTCCAAATTTCTTTATCTAAAAGTGACATTTCTTTACCTAAAGTGACATAATTCTGGACACCATTTCAAGAATATTGTGCACAGCTGCTACTGTAAAATAGAGAATGGAGAATTTTGTGATCCTTCCAGCTCCAGCTGTGGTTCCAGTCTGTCCTTCTCCAACTAAAAAAAAATATCGTTATAATGAAGAACTACTAGAATTGAAAAGCCATTTCTTAAAACAAGGAATTTTTCAGTATTCAGTTGCTTATATGCAGAAGCATTTGTACCCAATGAAAAATTAAGAGATTTCTTATAATAACCAAGGGAAACTAATCAGCAAGATGTTGATTTTCATATGAAGTTACCAGTATATATTCAAATGAATTGCCATTGCAGAATACAAATACTAACAACAGAAGAGATAGTCTCTCATCTTTTCCATAGCCTATTATGTATTTTACAGTAACAGTATACGATGGTAAAAATGGAAAAAAGTAGGGTATTTCAGAAAGGAATTTTAAATTTTTCGTACTCCTGTCTATCTTGCTTTGATATAAGAAACCTGGAAGAGCCAAAGAAGTTCCATACGAAACTAGCACTACTACTTCCAAATTCCCTACCCTGCTGTGCACAACTTCTAATATCTTTGTCTGTGCGATATAATCACCTACCCCCATGAAATGAGAGAAGGGTGATAAAGCGAATGGAAATACTTAATGAAATCTTCATTATTGGCCTATTTCTGCTTCCACTGAAGCCAGCTGGAGTCTTATTATGGACTTCAGTAAGAGCAAGGGCCAGTATTTTAAAAAAATGCAGGGACCTTTATGCCAAGGTGTTCAAAAGAACAACATTCACTCCAGAGAAATATTGCTGGTCTGGTGTCTAAATATGTAAAATATGTATTATATTTTCACCAAATGCGTCTGCCACAAACACAGTGACACTGTTTGCAGGCATCAAGGCATCTTACATAGCTGACATGCCCTAGCACTGAAGTCCTTTGTAGATCCCCTGTAAGAATTCTGACTTTCCTTATTTTGCAGTAATTAAAAGTGAGTTTGAATTTTGAAATCCCGTATTCTAAAAGCTGCAGTTCATCTGTGTTCTCTTCTTTCCCTTAAAATGGCATTTTTAATTTTTCTAAATGATAGTGGAAGATGTAGTGAATGAATGTCTGCAAAGCACTTTGAGACAATGAGTGGCACTGTAGGAAAGTGAAGTATAACGGTCAGTGGATAACATGTTTAATTTTTCAAATAGATAATTATACCATTCTTCAGCTCTAACTCCGGATCTTCTTTCCTAGGGAGAGACCCCTCTACCTAATGTGATGGAAACAGCCTTTTATTTTGAACAGGCTGGAATTGGCTTGAGCAAAGATGAATCCTATCACATATTCCTTGCCCTTAAAAAACTAATTAGTGTTCAGCCAATCCAGACCTGTCGCTTCTGGGGCAAAATTTTGGGCCTGGAGATGAACTATATTATAGCTGAAGTACAGTACCATGAGGGGGAAGAGGAGGAGGAAACAGAAGAGGAAGAAGTTATTGAGGAAGGAGGGAAAGGGATGGGTGAGGTTGAAGACGAAGATGAGAAGAAAGAAAAAGAAGAGGAACCACCAAAGTCCACCTATAAGCCCCCACCTGTCATCCCAAAAGAACAAAATGGGACTGGGGCCAATAAATACATCTACTTTGTCTGTAATGAGCCAGGCAAACCCTGGGTGAAGTTGCCTCCAGTGACGCCAGCCCAGATTGTCTGTGCCAGGAAAATCAAGAAGTTCTTCACTGGTAGGCTGGATGCTCCTGTTGTGAGCTTTCCTCCTTTCCCTGGAAATGAGGCCAATTACCTGCGTGCACAGATAGCTCGGATCTCAGCAGGAACCCAGATCTCTCCCATTGGATTTTACCAGTTTGCAGAGGAAGAAGGAGACGAAGAGGAGGAGGGGGGAGGAGGAAGAGATACATATGAAGAAAACCCCGATTTTCAGCCCCTTTCTGTGGCTGAAATGGTGGGTTCTCTCTCTACATGGGTACACCATGGACAGAGTATTCTAAATCAGGTATGTTCTGGCATAGCTTACGTGGACCTCGGATACCATTCACACTGTAGTACTCATAGGGCTTCAGAATGTAAATGAAACTCCTCACCTGCACATTTGAACTATTCACCAGAAATAGTATTGGATGAAATATTTTTCTACAGAAAATATATTTGGTATAATATATATGTTGCACATATTTACATATACCATATATTTTTATATATTTAGGAACCTTCTAGGTTTAGTACTTTTTTCAGTGGTGTGTTCTTGAGATCGAAACCTATCTTTAGATAACAGTATGGAGTTAGGCCTTGATAGATAACAATAATTTCTGGTAGTCTTCTATATTAGGTTTTCTCTTTTGAAGTCCTTACTTGACAAAAATGTTTTAAATGCTCTTTTCTTGGGTAGGATGCTAAAATGCAGATAGCTTATGACTGTATGCTAAATGGAACTTATTTGATCTTTTCTTCTGGTTTATTTTTTGTTGCCTACTTTCTGCTGTGAAACATGCAAATGAAAAAGCTTAAAAGCTTGTGATATCAGGCTAGTGCTGGAAAGAGGTATTACTAATTTGATGATCATTGCTGGATGACTTGCTGGCCAGTCTACCAATTCAAGAATGCTAGTGTAAAATAACAGCAAATGGTAGAAAGTAAGGTTTAAAATTATTACCAGCAAAACAATAGTTGTAAAAATAAAATCTATATGCATTAGAATCTTAAGAACATTTTGTTATGTTCCTCTGACTGGTAGCTAAATAACAAGGCAGACTTTAAAAGGAAGGGGTAAAGTCCGTAAGTTAAGCCTCTTAGTTTGCAGTAACTGGTAACCTTATCAAGGATATAAACCAAACTGGCAGGGAACTGAAGACTACAAAATAACAAAAAGCTGATGACAGAGGTATAAGGTTATTCTGAAATAGTAAGCAGGGATGAGGTAGGAATGAGGAATATAGGGAACACTCTGCCAAGAGGATACAATATTCTGCCAACAATATGCCAATTATGGAATACATATTTTTCTTTTCTTCCCCCCCTCCCTTAACTGTGTGTGTGTGTGCCTGAGCCAGTTGTTTTAACTGGCTTGCATTCTTTCAGTGATTGTTACATGTATTTATTATTTTTCTATATCAATTGTAGGGTCGCTGTGTTTGGTTTAATCCTTTTCACAAATCAGAGGAGGAAGAAGAAGAAGATGAAGAGGAGGAGAAAGCAGAGGAGCCAGATGAACTACAGCAAGAAATAGGACCTCCTCTTCTCACTCCACTCTCTGAAGATGAAGGTATTCTTCATGGAATATGAAGTTTTTGACAGACAGCCACTAGGAATGTTGGCATTTAGGTAGTAAATATTTGAAGTTATAGCTGTCTGACAGTTCATGGAGCAATATAGTTTGCCCCTGTAGGGTAAGCACATTCTTCTACAAAATTGATCAAAAGCAAAATGTTTAACAGTATTGACATTAAAACTGAAATAATTGGGTTTACTAGTTATCAATCTTGTTGAGAACAAAGGGAAAAAATACCTCAGACTTGTCAGGCTACTGCAAGTTCAAGACAGCTCACTACATGAAATACATTCAGCTATTTTTCCATCATCTTTTTAGACAAAAAGAAGCATGTGTGCACATGTAAATAAATAGATGTATATACATACACACATGCATAGATATACAAGTAAGAATTTAGCTCCTGTAGCATATTACCGCAGCAAATCATGGGAATATGGGAATCTGAATATTAGATTACATCAATAGTAAATTATTTTCCTACTCTCTATTCTTTAATCAAGGTGAAATATAACTATATAATTTATCCATAAGTGATAAACAGTCCTTGGCAAAAGAAACAGCGGTGAGTACTACTGAGTTTCAGGAGCATGATCTTTCCTGTACGTGGCTATATTAGCATTCCTATGCTACCTACCCCATACATCCAAACCACCTGTTTTAATACAGCGCCTACATTTATTGTTTCTGACTTCTGGCTCTTCTAACATGCAACTTATCATAACCATTGCTCGAATTCTGTGAAAGTCCTGTAGCTCAGTCTTAAATATTTTGTAGAGGCTCATAAGTCAATTTATTCACACACTGTGTGTGTTTCGCTGCCTCCAGGAATTCAAAACATCCCTGCTTGGACAGCTCAGCCTTCTACAAACCTGATCCCACAATATGCTGTTGCAATCCTCCAGTCTAACTGGTGGCCCGGAGCATATGCCTTTGCATCTGGCAAGTGAGTAGCTAGTGGACATGGTTACAACACAGACTTTATATGCTAAACACAGATACCTGTCTAATGAAGTCAGAGTTGCTTTATTATTAATTCATTAACTGAATTCCATCTATTCCAGAGGCTGATGGAGAAGGGCACTTACATGTGCACAGCAACAGTAAATATGTATTTAAGACAGAAAATTAATAATCATTGGAAAGGCTAGTATAAAGTCAATGGATGTAAATGTCCAGTTAGTATTTGAGCAGAGTCCTCGATTTAAAACCTATATTCTTGAGTCTGTGGAACTTCTTACAAAAATAGCTACATTCTGTGGTTCTAATGTTCATTCGTTTCCTCTACACGTGGTACTGTCTTTTAAATACTTCTCTTATATCTGCACCACAGTGACTTTTTGCACAGCAGAGTAAGGAAGCCTGACAGTATCTCCACTGATGTTTTGTTGGGGGGAGAACGTGTGATCTTTCACTTTCCTTTCTCAGGAAATTTGATAACATCTACTTTGGCTGGGGTCACAAATACAGTCCAGAGAACCACACTCCCGCACTGCCTCCGCCAGTGCAAGCGGAATACCCCAGCGGGCCAGAAATCGCTGAGACAAGAGATCCCACTCTGGAAGAGGAACTGGCTTTCAAGGCTGCGAGGGAAGAAGCCCTAGCTGCAGCTGAGGAAGAGGAAGATGAGGAAGACGTTGAGGATGATGAAGAGGAGGAGGATGATTAAAATATGGGGGGAAATATTTTTATTTTAAAAGTTTAAACCTGAGTAGTATTTTCATAAATTATTCATTAATTAGTTGACCTTAAAAGAAATGCAATTGGAGCATGCCTTCTTTTCTGGTTTCTGTAGGCTCTTCTTTGCAGCTGCCTTCCCCTCCATCCCTGCCCCCAAGCCCACCCGGGCTGGCGTGAAGACTGCATTGCTTTCACTGGGAGACAGCACAATAAAGTAGCCTTTAGACGAGTAGGTAGACACAGTCCGCTTCTGTTTCCTAAAATAATACTGCTTTGAACTAACTTAACTACCACCCACCAAACATTCATGTTGTTTTTCTAACCCGCACTTCAACACCTATGTAAATTTTACTTAAAAAAATAAACATAATTACATAACAATGTCACATTTACGTGTGAAAGCATACTATTGAAATTCAGTGGATAGCTTATTAAGTTACTGGCCGAGTGCACCGTGACAACACAGCCGAGCCGAGCCGAGCCGAACCGACCCGACCCGACCACTCCTGCGCCGGGCCGCGGCCGACCGGAGGGCGCCACCCTTACTGCGCCGCAGCCCTGGCCGACACCATCGCAGGACTCCCGACAGACAGGGGTGTGTCGCGGGACCGCTCATGGGCTGTTCAGCTATCTATCCCACACTACGCTTTCCCTGCTCCCCCCCGTCAGCTGTTGGCGAGTGGCACGCTCCACCGTGGCGTCTGCCCTGCGCGGGCCAATAGGAAGCGGCCTCGGGAGAAGTTCAAACGCTGGTGGCGGTTGGGTTGCTGCGTTGCTTGCCCGGGTGCGGGCGGTCGAGAAAGGAGTGAGCGGCTTCCCTGTCACAGGCGGCGCGTGCCCGAGAGCGCGGCCTCGCGCCCAGCGGCCGCGGGGATGGCGGACGAGGGAGCTGTGACGGTCTGCGTGCGTGTGCGGCCGCTCATCGCCAGGTGAGGCTCCGTCCAAGCGGGAGGGCCGCACCCGAGCCCCCGAGCTGAGGGGAAGCTGCAGTGCTGCCCGCGGCCTCGGGGTCCTTCGGCTTCCCTGGGTGTTGCTGTGTCCCCCTCACCTTCAGCTGGACCCCTGGGAGSGGCGCTACCGCCCTACGAAGCAGGGGGAGGCGGGAGCATAAATGCGGCGTCTGTCCCCGTGGAGGAAGGAGCCGGAACAAACAGGGCTGGCGAGGACCTGGGGGAGGGAGGTGCTCGCGGTAAGGGGGTAGATCCGYGTTATAGGAGCAGAGTCCTAACCTAGTAAAGTTAACAGCATATCTCTTCTTTTAGAGAAAATGCTCTAGAAGATAAAGTGTCACTCCACTGGAAGAGTGAAAATAATACCATTTCCGAAGTGAATGGTACAAAAGTATTCAGTTACGGTAAGAATATGAAAGCGATTATTTTATTTTGATGCTTACATGGACCTTCGTTACTGTACTACTTGAATGTATGCTAACATCAGTGACCTCAGCTTTTTGCAACGTCCCTGAACTTTTTTCCCAACTTCATAATTTTGTAGGAGTGCCATTGGGGAACACAGGGTTTCGGTTTTAGTCAGGACCAGGAATGTGCTTCTGAAGTCAGCTTCCTGATGGATGTTGCTTTCTCTGTTCTGGTAGAGTGGTTTTGGAACACGAGCTGGATTCTTTTCATGTGAATTCTAGTTACAAATAGACTAGACTAGGGCTAGTCCAGAGCATTTAGGGAGAAGGGGGTGGGGGAACCCAAAACTGAAAAGTGCCTAGCGTGGATGTTAGATCCTCATAACTAACTGCCTCGCTTTGAGTCTCTTCCTACTGACCCACTCTACTTGTTAATGTGAATGTAGCCACTACAAAGATTTTTCCCAAATTATAGATTCAATAAAAGCATGCTCCAAGCTAGGAGTTTAACAGGTAGCTTGTCTTGTCAGGCTTACAATCCTCACAGGTAAACTAGCCATAACTGTTTTTAGGACYAAATGGGATGACTATTTACCTGTGTCCATCATTCTTAGGTTTTTTTGACTTGTCTGTTCATCATATCTTTCTTGGTTATGGGTTTAATATTTCTTTTTAAAAAAAAAAAAAAAAAAAGAAAGCCTGCATTAGTAGTGTCACAATTACATTTTATGTTTGAATTATCCTACAAACAATCTGATGCCCATTTATTGGGTTTGAAGTCAGCAGTACCGAGTAAGATGACAGCTTGGTTTTGACTTGCGATACAATGGATTTACATGCCTTATTTTAATTTTTTTTAAGATCGTGTCTTTCACTCAAGTGACAACACTCAGCAGTTATATGAAGGTGTAGCTGTTCCAATTATACAGTCAGCTGTGCAAGGTTATAATGGTAAGTTTTAAAACTGTGTTTAAATCCTGTTTGTAATGTATTTCATAGGTAACTAGTAAAATTTAACCATCTTTCTAGGCACAATTTTTGCTTATGGACAGACTGCTTCAGGGAAGACCTACACAATGATGGGAAGTGAAGATTCTGTGGGCATTATCCCTAAGGCAATTCAACATGTTTTCAAAATTATTTGTGAGGTGAGCAATTCCATTAAATTGAAGTGACTGAAAGGACTAGTAATATTTGTGATTGTTACAGAAAAACTAATTTAGTAYCAAGGAGCTTATGAAGGAAACGAGTTTATATTGGACTGTATGTTGCACTTGCTTTGCTAGCCTTGCAAAGATGAGTGGTTTAAAAAAAAAAAAAAGATAATGGGACTCTATTAGTTAGAATCAAATCAGAACAAAACCAAGGAGGGGTTGTTAAACTTGAAAATATACTAAACCTTGATTACAAGTATAAATAGATGCTCACTCATTAATGTGGTAAATAAGGTAATGTGAAGCTTTTCACTCATTAATGTGGTAGATAATGTGAAGCTTTGTGTTCTTTATTCTGCTATTTTAAAACTTTTTAAAAAATTAACAGTATTAAAGACTTCTTTAGTGGGAAGAATATGACACTAAATTTACTTATTTCRGGCTTTCGAAAGAATCATGGGCTAATTGCTCAATGCTAATAGGAAGTAAAGAGAAGGTGTAAGTTAAAACAGTGATTTTAAAACATCATCTGCAGAGCATTTGCTTCTGCCTTGAGGATTTAAGGTAATCGTTATTGGTCATGTGAAATGTTCACTGCTCCTTTGGGGAGTTGCAAAGTACATTAGGGGGTCTATAAAAGTAACTAAAGCCAAGAAAATTTCCCATGGTGCTGTAGTCCTTGAGTCCATTGTGCAGCCTTTCCTCACCCCACTCTTCTCTACCAGGGAGGCAGGAGAAGAAGCAGCAGCAGCAAAGTAAATCTAAGCAAGCAGAGAGAGAAGATTAGGTACACAGAGAGGAAAGAGCCTAAGCAGGAGGAAATCGGATACGGGAAGGGCATTTAAGTGGGGTGACTGTTGTCACACTTCTGTAGGGCAGTTATCTTACTTTTATAACCTACTAAAAGTGATATACCATTAATGCAGCTGGAAAGAGGTGGGATAGAAGAAAAATGATTCTGTATTGGTAGATGCTAATGTGCAAAGAGGACGGGGGGAAAGAAATATGTGGAACGATATCCAACCATACCTTTGAGTTCAGAATACTTGCATTGAAAGGTGTTCATTGATTAGTCTGTGTTGTTTGTTTGTTTGAACATTAGATTCCAGATAGAGAGTTCTTGCTAAGGGTTTCTTACATGGAAATCTACAATGAAACCATTACAGATTTGCTTTGTGATATAAGGAAAAAGAAGCCTCTGGGAATTCGTGAGGATGTTAATGTAAGTGGATGTTATGTAGTGTAAGTATTGTATCTGCTTGGAGTAAAAGAAGTGTAGTAAAAAAACAAAACAAAAAACAACAAAAAAAAACCAAACAAAAACCACAACCAGCCTTCAGAGGCATCTGGGTGAAAAGTTTTCTGTGTCAAATTGTGTAATTGTTATCTTTAGAATTACCAGAAGGACACGATGTAGTAGAATAACAACAGTGAAGCTGGGCTTGCTGTTGCTGGTTTATCTTTATAAATGTTTGTAAATGTAGACTTAATCCCTTAAGTTTTCCAGGATAGTATATTTCATTTAACTTTGACAGTGAATAGTTGCGAGTTGTCTAGCTAACAAAACTTCTACAAACATGATATTAAGCCTCTAGCTCAATGTGTTAGAAGTCTTCAACAGATATACAGAGTTACTTTAATACCATCTTTATATCATCTACAAAGTAGATACACTTTTCTTCTACTGTAATCATGGAATAACCATCAGACTAGAACTATTCAGTAAGATGATCAGTAGGGAAAAATAAATCTATATTAGTGCCATCTTCAGTTTCTTTACATTAAGTTTTGTAGCAAATAATAAAAATTGGTGGTTTGGATTTTTGTTGGGCTTTTTTTTTTTTCTTTCAGTGACCTAAATGATCAATACTTTTGGAACTTGGGAAGAAGGGAGACTTATCAGTTGTATGATTATGGCCTTATAACATTTACTGAGAAATATACTCCCGGATGCCCTCAGAAAAGGATATTTCCCTTACCAGTTTTATTTTTAGGAAACTTTCTAGATCTCTGTTGTTCAATTCTTGTGCCTTTAGGCTACAGTTCTGATAAAGGTCTAAACTTCCCCCATTCATTGTGTTCAGAGTAAAGAGACATTCAGCTGATGTTGCTTCCTTTTAAGAAGGAAGCAAACCGGAATAAATACCATAATAATTGCTAGTAATGTTAACTTAATGTATTGAAGTAAGTTTTAGAGTTCAGTAAAATTTATTACTGTTTTTATTCTTAAGAGGAATACGTACGTAGAAGATCTGATTGAAGAGGTGGTGGTTGCCCCAGAACAAGTTATGGAATGGATCAGAAAAGGAGAAAGTAAGTTGTTTAGCCAATGTCAGCAGCTGTCTTAGAAAAGCATTGATGAATCGGATATATCTAGAATCATGGGGTATCTCTTTGAGATTATATTCAGAAATCAATGTTTTTCAGATAGTTTTAAAATTGTACTTTTTGTTTGCTACCTCCAGTATATCAGAACATAAGCTGAAGTATTCTAATATTGCTTTTTGACAGAAAATCGCCACTATGGAGAAACAAAAATGAATGAACACAGCAGCCGTTCTCACACTATCTTCAGAATGGTAAAAACTGTTTCACTATTCAGAGGGTTTTTATTATTTTTGAAGTGACAAAAACCTTATTGCACCCTCTTCTTCTAGATCATTGAAAGCAGAGAACGAAGTGACCCTGCAAATGCAAACTGTGATGGAGCAGTGATGGTATCCCACTTGGTAAGCTGTACTCCAAGAAGTTATTAAATAGGCATTTAAGTAGAGAATTTACTGTTACCGCTTGTTTGAGAGAAGAATGTTACTTTATAATGACATTACAAGCATGCTTTGTTGTTAACTTCTATCAGATACTTCTTAAGCAGAAATCGTGTTTCTGATCATCTGTATGGAGGGAGACTCCTCGGGTGTTATCTAGAGGATATCTTCCCACCAAAGGAAATTCTGACATGGGAATAGTTCCTAGACAATTCATGCTGGATTGGGGAGTGTTATGCCCTTCCCAGGAGTGTAAGGGACTATTGTCAGAGTGCTCTTGCATTTTGTTAGACACAGCTTCCCCTACTGATAAGTTCCTGACCCCTACACACAGTTCCTGGCCACTGACAAGCCCAGTGAAATAACTTCTAAAATGGGTAACCTTAAGGCTTCTTATCCTCAGATTTAGTTGTTATTAAAAGAACATGTGGCTTACAGCTGCAATTGTCAGAAGATTCTTTTTTTTTTTCAAAAGTAATGCCACTTAGCATCTCTTTGGTGGATTACTAGTATATGAAATATCCTAAGCTGGGGGGAACACACTGCTGATCTCTAGGGCAGTGTTTTGGTTTCTGAAGTCTTCTCTATACAGCCTTTCCTCGATTCTCAGAAAAGAATCCAAATCAACTGAAGGAATGAAATCAATTTGAAAGCATTTGAGCTTGCTAAAATCTGCATGAGCACTCATTCAGAATTGGGAATAGCATTAAGTCAATCGCATTGTGGAAAGAGCTTTCTGTTCTGGCTTCATGTGAAAAAGCTCTGGGATCTGAATGTAAACACTGCTCATGCAGTATCTGACCAAACTACTGCCTGCTTTTTTTTTCCTCACCATAGCTTATGGGATATACTATTCTTACATCACCCTCCACCCTGTCTCTCTGTTCCAACTGACTTTATAGTAATGTCTACTAACAGGGGGGAGAGATAGAGGGGGTTTTGGCCTTTTTGGTCTGTTGCTGCTCGGTGGAGCTAGTACAGGATTTTACCCTTCTGAAACAGATACCAATTAAAGTGAGGGCTACTTGCTCAGGCAAATCGTTATGGGATGCTATAAAGTTCTAGCTGACTTTGAACCAGACTGAGTGAGGCTTTTCCTCTGGTATTTAATTTCTTCCTTTCCTTATCCCCACAATGACAGGCAAGGAGAGGCATACAGCTGATTCAGGGCAGAGTGCTAGATAATCTCATCTAGGCTCTCTTTTCCTTGAAAGATTGGACTAGATGATCTGTGATTCTATGAAGCTTCCTACGGCTTGAATCTGTAGTTAACACTTCTGTATTGAGAAACTATGTTTATCTTCTTGTTACTGAGGGTAGGGGGAATTGCGTGCAAGTTTGAAATACTGTTCAGGGTGGTATTAATAGAGTTCATACAAACTTATTACATGTGTTTAGGTACCTTGAAAATATTGGTTGGTATGTGTGTAGTAGCTATGGATTACTTCCAATAATGACAGACCTTTTGCTTTTTTCTAAGTGTGACTTTAGTTTATAAAATCCTTAGCAGAGATTTAGAATTAAGAGGATCTAAAACTAAATTGCGTCAGAACTAACATGTGAAATATTTAATGAATTTGCAGAACTTGGTAGATCTGGCAGGCAGTGAAAGAGCTAGTCAAACGGGATCTGAAGGTGAGTGTTAAATGAGGCTCTCCTGATGACCAGTTCTGTTAATTAACCCTTATGAGAGACTATGATAGAAAGGAAATTATTTGATCTATGTGCTATTGTGTTACTTATTGTATATAAATAATCTCTTTTCCTACTGGTAGGGCAGGATCTACTCGGGGAAAATACTGAAAATGCTGTAAAGTGCAAACAATTAGGTAGTAATATGGCTTTTCTAGAATAGCAGGTTCAGCAACAGTCATGCACTGAACTAATAGAATGGAGATGAATCAGTAAAGATTCACCTGTAGTAAAGAAATCATTAGAAGCTTGTAAGGACTCATATGTAAAGGTGAAGAGTGAATAGATGGCTCACTTCAGCTAAGAGGAGGCTTCATTGTTAACAATGACAGCACGAAGCTGCACAAAAATACCTTTATCATAAAAAAAGTGATCTGAGAGGAACACAAGTTAATATTCTCTCTTACAAGGAATAACTAACCCAAAAGTCGTATCTAAGGCTGGTTTGGTATACTTACACATGTAAATATGGGCATTTGCAAAATTTAAACAGGAAACAAAATTAAAGTTCTTATGGCCCCAGCTCCTTACTGTGTAAAGATTATTAATGTTTATTTGTGATAGATTACTATCTTATTTTGATGCATCTTGGCTGTTATAAAGGAATTGATACTGGCTGCTGATGGGTCATAGTGCATTGTGGCACCTGAGATTTAACTCTTAGATAATCCCTCTGAGCATAACATAGCACAAAAGCTTGACAGGTTGAAAATGTATCTTAATGTTGTTTTAAATTTAAAAAAAAAAAAAAAAAAAAAAAAAAAAAAAAAAAAAAAAAAAAAAANAAAAAAAAAAAAAAAAAACAAACAACAAACAAACAAACAAAAAACAACAAACAAAAAACCACAACAACTTTACTGTGTGATACCTAGGTGTCCGACTGAAAGAAGGCTGCAATATAAACCGGAGCTTGTTCATTCTGGGTCAAGTTATCAAAAAACTTTGTGATGACCCTTCTGGGTAAGCACTTGTGTTTGTATACCTGTTTTAAGAGAAGTCACTAATAAAGGATTTTAATGTCTCCATTTATATATAAACGTATTTCATGTAGGTAACTACTTCAAATAATGTATTTCCTCTAGAAAAGATATTTAGTGTGTTTTTTCTATACAAAAATATGAATTCTTTCTTTTTTTTTTTTCCCCCCTCTTTTTCATCAGCTTCATAAATTACAGAGACAGCAAGCTGACTCGAATTCTGCAGAACTCCCTTGGAGGAAATGCTAAGACAGTTATTATTTGTACAATTACTCCTGTTTCTTTTGATGAAACTCTCAGTACTCTTCAGGTAAAACTTCTCACCTGTTTTCAAGCATTATTCTGACTCAAGTCTTCCTTGTAGACAGGTTGGAGGAGTAGAAAATGTAATCTGCTGGATCTGTAGTCACTTGAATCTTCTAAAGGTCCTCTGTGGACTTGGAACTTGAAATATTTGTTTTGTACACAGCATCTTTTCCCAGTTGTCCTCTTGTACTAGGTTGTCTAACTACAGCTTTCTGGCAGTTGGAACAAAGCTCCTTCTCTCACCTTGCAGGCAGTAGATAACCTCTGTTTTCTCATTTGCCTTTGGTATATTTTTGCCTAAATGTTAGGCTTCACTTCTTAGGTATTAATATCAAGCAAAGAAAACTTACCTTTTCAAAGCTTAGAATACATGAAAACTAAGCAAATGTAAATATTTGTGTCCTTTATTATATGTCACTCTTTATCTAATAAACTGTCCCTTTAATTCTGTTGGGAAATATGAGACAGAATAAGTCTTTTGATATATTTGTTCTCTAACTATTGCCCATGAGAGAATATTCTTCCAGTTTGCCAATACAGCCAAAAGAATGAAGAATACTCCAAAAGTCAATGAAGTACTTGATGATGATGCCCTCCTGAAGAGATATCGCAAAGAAATTCTGGATTTGAAAAAGCAGCTGGAGGAAGTATGTAATAAACTCATTAAAATTAATCTATCCTTAGTACTGATAGCTATTTGGAAACATTCTGTTTTAAACCAAAACCAGTTAAATTTGGAGGGGTAGGTAAACTGTTTAAAGTGATACCTGTCACTTCTATTGAGAGAATAGAAATTGAAAAGGTGATACGAAGTTTAGAACTACTGATGATAGTCAACATATCTGTGTGAAAGCTAACACTGAATGAGATCAACTAAGTGAATTGCTTTTTTTCTGTAGGTTAATGTATTTAAGAAATAGAAATTTGTTATGCCTTATAGCACACTTTAATATTGCTACAGATCAAAAGGAACAATTAGCTGACATTCAATAACTTCTTATATTGCAATTAAAGATTCCACTTTAATTCATATTTTTCCCCCTTACTGATGTTTAACTTCAGTTTGAGTTGCAAGAAGTTGCAACTGCGTAAGATCACTGGCAAAATTTGTCATGTATAGGCAGAAGATACATTTAGAAAATGAACAATAATAACTTCCCACCAAACAATGTAGTCTCTCATGTGTTCATCTTTCTCAAAAAATCTATGGAGTTCAAGAGCAATCTTGCAAGTCTTGTTAGAGCATAGATTATAAAAGATAAAGCACAGGCAAATCACAATTCTGAACATACTCTGTTGGTGAATTAAATCATCAGAAGATGTTTTGTTTTTTTTTTTTTTTTCTTCAAATAGAAAAAATAGTCATAGGAAAAGTTTAAGGAAAAATAACTGACCTCTTATTTTTAAAGAGAATTAATCTGCGGTATAAACTTGCACCTAGAAGTGTGTTTGCTATCTTCTGAGATAGTAGGTAGTGAGGAAAGTACTTAAGTATGGAAGAGTTTGTTGGAAAATCCCATATGAACTTTGAATTACTCTAAAGTCTTGTAACCTTATAGTGAAGGTGTCAAAAAAACCTAGCCACTGTAATGCAGTTCCTTTACAACAGAATAAACTTTCAGTACTTCAAAGTTTGAGAGACTACATGCATTAGAGTAGCTTGCTGTTATTTGACAATTCAATCATAGTTCTCAAAGAGCTTCTGGCACCATGGGAAGGTCCTCTTAAACTATGTTACACTTGAAAGAATACTTTTTTTTTTTTGTGCCTAGAAAAATCTGAGGCTGTATTGTTTTGGGGAGTTTTGACTCCTTTAAAAACTAAGCCTACAGGTAAATTGTAGACTAAATTGTCAGTTTCATTGTTAAAGATTAAAGACAGCTCTTCAGACTTAAAAGAATATATGTGTGTAGTTATTTTTAAATATTAGTAATTGTGTATCTTCTGTATGAGTAGTTTGTGCTCTTAAAATGTCAGTTTGATTAATATTCTTTTTATGGAAGGTGTCTTCAAAGACTCAAATTCACGCAATGGAAAAAGACCAATTGGCCCAGCTGTTGGAAGAAAAAAATTCTCTTCAAAAAGTACAGGAAGATAGGATACGAAACTTAACTGAGATGCTGGTGACTTCTGCCTCCTTTTCCTCAAAACAGAATGCTAAAGTAAGCAGCTGTTCTAGATATTATTTGTAACTCTGAAATACTTTGCAAAAGGTAACATTAAATACACAGGGTTATATTGACAATGAAGAATAAGTTTGATAGGCAATTTTCACATAATTTTTCTTACTTTTAAAGGGGTAACTTTTAAAATAATTTCTGAGTGAGTATTAATTCTATGTTGTCTTGCAGAGACTTCTGCTTTCAAACTGTTACGCTGTAGTTTAATTTTGAAGAAACTGCAAAACACTGTCTAGTTAGCTGCTGGTACTGTTATAGAACTAGCCTAATGCAACATCTACTCTTTCCTTAGTGCTTTGGTTGTATCACTTTTTCTGTAAATACTTTTCTAAAGGCCAAGAGAAGAAGAAGAGTTACTTGGGCTCCTGGTAAAATAAACCAGGCGAATGTGAGCTATTTTGAAGACTTTGAAAAACCAAGGCTGACTGAAACAAAAAAAATGAAAATGTCTCTGTCGGCACTACCAGACATGGAGGATTGTAAGTATCTCCAGGAAAAAAAATAAGGAAATTCTGTAAAGCAGCTTTGAAATGAGAAATAATCCCTTTTTAATAAATCTAAGTTAAAAAGCAAATTAATTTACTAACAATATGAAAGCTACATTTAGTTGGCACTATACTACTCAAATTATGTTCCATGAACCCAGTTTTGAAAGAGTTACCTGTAGTTCATAAGGAAATTACATTTGTCTGCCAGCAAAGGATGCTGCCTGGAAGGGAAGTGGTTTTAGCACAATAATACTGGTAGTTCTTGTGCTGAAAATAAGGTTCATTTTATTTAAAGAGTGGGAGCATGAGTCTTACTAACCCAGGTGAAATAATGTGTAGCAAATTCCTGTTGGATAACTTTGCAAGCATTACTTGATTTCCCAAAGGGAATAAGTTGACTCTCTGATAGCACAAATTAAAAAAAACAAACAAACACACCCACCCCCCCCAAAAAAAAAAAAAAAAAAAAAAAAAAAAAAAAAAAAAAAAAAAAAAAAANAAAAAAAAAACAAAAAACCAAAAAAAAACCAAAAAACAAAACAACAAAAAAAAAACCAACAAGAAAACCAAATGTCCCTGTATGTACTTTCCAAGGAAAGTTTTGTTTGTTTTTTTTTGTCCTGCCTCTTCTGGATGTTGAGCTTTTAATTTGTTAAAACGAAAGGTAAAAGCGGTGAGGTAAAAGGCAAGGTCTACAAATACTTCTGCCATGCAGCCTACCCCAACCCCCCAGTTTTTTGTAAAAGTAGCCAAAGTTGTTATTCAACACAGACTATCCATCCAAACAGTGTTCTCCCCGCAAAAAGGAGGGGGGGGAAAAAGGGTGGGTGTGTGAAATTCCAAAATCCTCAACAAGAATAGAGAAGTYGTGACTCAAAGATCAGACTGAGATACAGAGAAATTCAAGGACTTATTAGAAGAGCGAAGGACAAAGAAAGTTGAACTGAAGACAAAAGAATCATTAGACAGTATTGTTGCTGAATTGCATCATCTTACAGCCTTATTACCTGTCCTTCTGTCAAGCTCTTTTGCTTGTGTGTGGATTGTCGGGGTTTTTTCCCGGGGGGGGTGGGGGGGGCGCGGCGTGCTTTTTACTTTAAGTCTTGCAGGATACTGTTGAGTGGTTCTTTCCTTGACACTTAAACACTTTTGCTAGTCTGTAATTAAGTATATATTCTGGATTTGGTTTAGTATTCATTAACTTGTGATAAGGTGGTCTGCGTGAGTGTAGGGACTGGACTTCAGTGTTGTTCCCTTTCATAAGAGAAAATCATGAGATTCGGAAGTCCTACTCAGCGTGCCGTATCTTTGCCATTCAATGATTGTTTCCAATGTGATAAAATTCTTTGATAAGAAAATAATTCTTGATGTCCAGTTTAAAATCTACTGCTACTCTGTATTTTTTTAATATATCTTTGTTTTCAGCTATGTTAGAGAATTCTGAATATGACAACCAATGTCTGATGGTTCCTGATCAAATTTCAGATGTAGAATGGACTGCTGGACCTAACATGAATTGGGTAATGTCATAATCTGTTTCGGTTGTCTAATACAGTGCATATACATTACATGCTTCTCAGTAAGATCAGCCTTAGTCTTCTGTAGAACACCAATATTCTTCTATATGTCTGAAGAATTATTATAACTGGTTAGAAAGTAAGTCTCTTGGTCATCTCTGTGAAGTTGTGGGATGGTTCTATGATTCTATGGTTGTGGCGAATGATCCAGTAAGCTTTGGTATTTAAACAGGACTAGCCATGAAAAGGCAAGCAACAAGGAATATAATACTAAACTTGCTTGATCTTGTACGGCAGTTAACTGAGAGCAATTCTTTTTCTAGACTCAGAGAGACTTTGAAGAATCTGTGCAACTCTGTGAAGCACTAGCACTAGAAAAGGTAAGTCTGTTGTGTATTTTCTAGAAATAAGACTGACATTCCAACAACAATTTCTAAAGTTTCTTGTGCTGCTTCTTCAGGATATTGCTGTAAATGAGGTCAACGTCCTGCAAGCTAACTTTAATAACCTAGTATTGGAAAATGAGCAGTTGAAATTAGAAATAAATGAAATGAAGGAGAAACTGAAGGAAAAAATAGAAGTGGATGAATTTGAAGCACTGGAAAAACAAATGCAAAAAGATCATGAGGTAAGGTGCATTGAAATAAATACAGAGAGATAAGAATTCTCTATGCTCAAGTGTTTTCTAGAGTTTATTCAGTGTACATATACTTGGATGTTGATTCACAAACAGATGGAGTTATAAGCTATGTTCAGCAACAGAATGAATGAACCCAGGATTTAAACTGGATTTACTCAGAGTGTAAATTCAGACTTAAATTTTTGGAGAGTCACATACTGAAGTCTGGTTAAATGTATATTTGTGTGTGTATATATGTATCCATATATTATTTTTATATATGCATGATCTGAATATCACTCTAGATTTCTGCAAGAGACAGTTGTTTCACTGCATAAATACATTTTAGAACTGTTTTGAAGTTAAAGTATGGTTGCTAAACCATATTTCACATATTTCTGGTGCAAAACATCTTGGTTTACAATCCAAGATAGCTCTGGCTTTTGGTAATCCATTGAACTATGTAAGCATTAAGTTTTAACATATTATTTAATAATAAAATATTTAAAAATAATAGTGTGAATAGTAATGTCTGTGGAAAATTAAAACATTGTATTTTGTGCCAGGAAGTCAAAAAAGGTAAACCCACCTACTGGATAACTTATGTGTAGGAAATGCTGACTTTCAGTTCTCTTCACCTCCTTGTGCTGTTAGTGGAGATGTACCTTGTTTGTCCAAATGTTTTATGATCTGATTCTATAACCTAAAATATGTATTACTTGTATTAGGTTCTAGCTGCCCAAGGGCTAGACCATGAAATAAGTCACAGCRCAAAAAACCAACCAATCAACCAACAAAAAAACCCTCAAACAAAACCAAAACCAACCAACCAAAACCCCAAAACCAACAACTTGAGGTATTGAGACATGGATGTATTATTCCATTTCTCTCCTGATACCTTCTCTGCAGACTACTTGTACATGCTGGTCTGTTTAATATCCTCTGACCATGAAACTAAGGTTGAAGCTGAAGTTACATCCTTTTGCATTGTTGTTTCAGGTTACAATTTAACAAGATCACCTCTTCTTTCCATTGTGTTCCCTACAAAGATTTATGGTTCTTAAACAAAATAGATCATGATTTAGCTTGTATTTAAGATTCTTTTTAGAAGACCCTTTGTATGCTAGACTAATTGTGCTAACTTCCTTATCAGCCAACATTTAACAAATCCTGTTAGTTTTCCCTGTAAAGCTTTTGTGTATCTAATAACAGATGCAATGTTCTAAAGTAGCTTCTTCTACAAGACTTGCTTTTTGAGTGATTCATGTTTTCAGATATGTATCTGAAGACAGTCCATAAAATGTAAGCATTTGTTGATGCTACCCATGTAGCAGATGAATTATAGCAATACTGAAAGGTCACATACTTCACTAAATACATTAGTTGAAATCCATCAATTTAAATCACCACAGATATATACAGGTAAACTCTCTTATTCTAATAATGACCTTAAATGACTTCTGACAGTAGTATTGTACCATATCTTCTACAACCATCCTCTGATTTTAATATTACAGATTGGGTTTTCTTTGAATGCTTGTTTTAAAGCTTTTCACTGATCTTAAAATTACAGATTGGGTTTTCTCCTTACCTACGCTTGTGACTATACAGAAGTAGTTGTAGATGAGTGCTTATTGTAAAGCTTTTCTAACAAAGACCAAACAAAAAGTGTTCTTCAATTTTAGAAGTGCTTTTCTATCTAGTCTTCTACTTATGCTTCCTTTTTGAGGATGCCACTGAATGTGTTCATGGCTTGCTTTACCTCAATTTTGGCACCTTCTCATTCTTGTTAGTGAATAGATTAAATCATAAATATTTGCACTGTGTCATAAAAAGCTGCTTAACATGACTAGAATTTGAAGTGTCATATCTGTACAATTTCTGCATTAATTGCTTTGATCATGTTGTTCTTGCCTCTCGAGCTGTTGCAGATTAAATTGTACTTGAATACTTTATAATTACTGGCAAGCTAAAACAGAGCTTTGCATCTCATCTATCCATTTGAAAGAATATGTATCAACTTGCTTTGTAGCTGTTTAAATAGATATGCTTGTGTATATGTGGTTTGCCCACTAATAGAAAAGAAAACACAAGATAGACCTTGCTTATTTTCCTGGTGTTGGCAGCTAAAACTACAGGTGTGGGTGCTTTCTAACATCCTCTGCAATTTTGCTTCAATTTGCTCCACAGATACAACTAATGCATGAAATTACCAACTTAAAGAATCTAGTTTCAAATGCTGAAGTGTACAATGAGGAACTTGAGGTGAGCCTGTCCACGAATTAACATGCAATAAGACTTGTATGAAATGTGCTTGGTTTGTTTATTTTGAAATACTGTATCTGCTGAGGACGACCTAGACATCATTGGGCTCTGGTTAGTCTTACCAGCTATAAGGAGGATATGTCTAAAACCCATGAATGCTTACTATGTACAAAGCAAGTTTTTGTTAAATTCCTACCCAAAAAACCAAACTGGGCACTAGAATCCTCCTTCTCCCTTTTTCTCCAACTTTTAGGCAGAAATAAACTCCAAATTGGAACAGCTGAAAGAGAAAGAGAACAAAATAAAGATATTACAGAATCGTGTGGAAGAATTACAGAAAGCAGGAGTGGAAAAAAAGGACACATCTTTTTCAGTGGTAAATTTGAGTTTTCTGCTGGGTTGAGAGATGGTTTTGGTTTTGTTGGAGGTGGGTAAAATTTAGGTTTAACCTTGGTATAATTAAAATCTGCTTCCCTACAGATGTTAAGAAAATTTTTTTACCAAGCTTAAAATGCTAATTACTACATTATCATACAGTGGTACTCTGGTGAAGTAAAGCTATGGGAGATGCTGCTCTTTATCCCATCTCTCAAACGAGCCTGCTACTGTTCCTTTTAGAGTAAACTTACCAAGTTTTCTAAGCCTGTATTTACACTTTAACCACATTATAATGAACACATTTGCTTTATTATGGCTATATATTTTTCTGATTTCTTTGAGTATTTATCTGTCTTTTTCAGGGAGATTCTGATAAGCTAATTGAGGAAATTCAGCAGCTGAATAAATCCCTCTTAGACAGTGAAACCATAGCCTTGGATGCCAAAAAAGAATCTGCTTTTCTCAGAACTGAAAATTTAGAGCTGAAGGAGAAGATGGCAAGTACTTGTTAAACTGCATTTATAGCACAAAATGCTGTTAAGGGCCTATCTGCTCCTAGACTAGTGAAGAAGGCAACTGATAAAGACAAGATGTGGTAGAGTATTTGGAGAAAGCTAATGACTTGTGCTCCAAGTAATGTTTTTATTATGGAATTCATGGAAAATGGGTCTTCAGGAGAAAGATAAAAAGAAAATAGAGGCTTGTTCCACAGAGTGGGTGGTTAGTTTTAGGTTTACCAGTAGAGAGAGCAAGCAAATGCACAGTCTTTAGGGAGTTACTGGGACATAAGACTCCAAACATAATTTTACCAGACAACAAGAGAGAATAAGAGATGTGAACTCCCAGAAGTGGGATGGAGCTTACTTTGAACTTTGAAGTAGTAAAGACAAAATAGTAGAAGCAGTTATGGCCCTGACCTCTAAGGTAAAGGTATGTTTTGTTATAGGACTCTGACAGGAATGCTGCTGTTAAATTGTGGCTTATTCTGCCACATTATCAAGGCCAAAGTTGTTCAGAGTGACAACAGGAAATGTGACAGATGCAATATTTAAATGTGAAGCAAGTAGACTTTTATTTTGTGTGTGAATTGCATGTTGTTTTGTTTTCCTGAAGGATGAACTCTTAAATAATTACAAGCAAATGCAAAAGGATGTTCAGTTCTATCAAAGCCAAATAGAGGCAGGAAAAGCCAGTTACAGAAAAATGCAAGCTGACTTGCAGAAAGAGTTGCAGTCTGTATTTCAAGAAAACACAAGGCTAACTTCACTGATGGAGGGTAAAGTTCCAAAAGGTACTGTTTCAGGTGTTTCCCCTTCCCCTCTCCTCCCTTTTCCCCATAATGGTGGGGGGTTAGGGAATACTTTGGCTCTTGTTTTCTGAAATACTTGGAGCTTCTGTCAATATAAAGTATTAGAGTATCTGGTACTGCTGGCACATTGTAACTGCTTTAGCACTTTCTTGAACTATTTGGAAAACTACAACGTACGGAATGTTTTGTATTTCATACAAAGACAGTCAAGTTAATGAAGGCTGTTGGGGAGAATCTAAAATAAACTGGATGTCAACCTAACCAAGTGATGACTGAATTCAGACCAGTAGTTTCATCTTTTAATTGCTGGCCATTGTAAAATATACTTTTCTAGAATTACACTGATAGGACATCCAGAATGCATTATAAGTCTTGTACTTAATTTAAAACATGCTTTTCTTCTCTCACACTCTCTTACTAATCTAAACTTGTTAATTCTCTAGATCTGCTCTCTCTTGTAGAGATGGAAAAAAAGGCAGCTGACTTAAAAGGAGAACTAGAAAAGGCACTGAAAGAGAATGCACTTCTACAAAAACAAGTAGATGAGCTATCAGAACTTCAGTCTCTACCAAATACTGTTGAGATACAGCAGAAAGAGGTAAACAAAAAAACACAAACTTCTTCCTTGTTTTTATATTGTAATTGACTGGTAATGTATTAATGGAGGCCTACTGGATAGGAAGTTTTAAAGCCAAAAGTTGCCTTGAATCAAATAACCTGAGACTTTACAACTAAGTTCATTAAATTATTGTTCCTCAGGTATTTAATATTTGCACCTAGGAATAAATTTAAGATCACGTGTTTAGTCACAAAGTCTACTATAATTAAACAGGAATTTCTAGTCCAACATTTGCCTGCCTATTTGCCATGGTCACCATTGATAACTGTCTGTGTATGTATAATGGTGTTTGATCCTGGTTTACTGTTCTAAAACTGAATTTTTGTCTAATTGGGCAAAGAGAGAATTTCAAGACCTCTTAGCAGAAATGCTGCTTGAGAAGTGAGAGATTTAACTTGCAATTCTGGAAAACTTGTAAGGAAACTTTTATGTTTCCTGACAGGTCAGGGCTTAGTAGACTAAGTTTGCTATAAATGTGTCTTAAAGGGTTTGTTTGCAAACACTTTCTAGGTTTCTTTATCCTTAAATACCTGCTACTAAGTATGTGCAGTGAAAATTATCCAGGGCAAGTAATCTCACAAACTCATGAATGCTTTGCAAAAAGTTCCAAATCCTTCCAGTGGTCTACTTCCACTAATAAACAAAACTTAATTAGATGTTAACAACTTTATAAACTCTGTATCATGAAGAAAGTATTGATACATCCAAATATTCAGTTTAGGAGTTATAGCTAGGAGTATCAGTCCAGCCCTAGCTCAAATATAGGAAAAAGGAAATATTTAAAGAACATCTAAAGAGTTAGAGGAGAGGTTTCAAGGTTTTGGAAGGGCCTTGTCTGTCTTGCTTCTCTTTGAAGGAGTTTGCTAGACAGCTCCCTCCCAACAAAGCAAAACCCAATGTACTGTGCTGTGTGTTTATTTCCGATGTCTGCATATGAACATGTTTTTTATTATGCAGCTATGACAAATACTGATTTAGAAAATGCTATTAATATTGCTTTTCTGTTGGCAGATTCTTGAAAAATGTGAGGAGCTACACTTATTAAAATTGGAAAGAGAAAAGCTGCTTTCTGAAGTAGCTGATAATGAAATTAGACTTAAACATATGACAGAAGAAATTGGAAAATCAGAAGACAATCTAGCAGATGCACAACTTAAATATGTAAAGACTGATCAGGAATATATAGCACTTAAACAGCTCCATGAAGAACTAGAGCAAAAATATGTAGCTGCGTCAGAAAACAATGAACAAATGAAGCGCCAAATAGATATTCTATCTAAAGAAGCACAAGAGTCTAAAACAACTTTGGATGCAGTGAAATTAGAGGTCAGTGTCAGCTTGCTTCTTTTTACAGATAAGGCACAAGGAATTCATTCATAGTATTAAAAAAAAAAAAGAGAGAGAGAGAAAAAAACACTTTTTTTTTTTGAGAAGTAGTCTTAAAGGTATAAATAACACTAGTTGAAATTCCTCTAGCGTGAGTGGATATTATTCTATGCCAAGTGTATAAATTTGCAGGATTATGCAGCTCAATGGTCTCTTTCTTCATAGGCAAAGAAATGTATATGTTGCTCCAGGTTATATGTTCTCCTTCTGTACTTAACCTTTTAATTATTTTCCCATTCTTAAGTTATATCTTTATTATGCAATTTTTTTTTTTTTTTTTTTAAAACATACTGCTATGACCTACTCTATCTAAAGTCATAGAAACAAAGTTTCCTCATCGGGAACTGGAGTCTTTAGAACAGAAGATCTTTCAAACCAGAGAATCACCACATGAATTGGCAATTAAAAAGGAAAAAAACATTTAAGAAGAAAAGGGAACTAAAGATGCATATTTTTGACAAGGCTTTTGGTACTGCTATGGCTGTCATACTCCAGCTATGGATTTGATAACTCCTAATTTGATAATTCCTAAGCTACACTACAGTTTCATGTGTGGTGTTATGTTTTAGTAAGACTTTTGCTTCTATGGAGAAACCACGGGAAGGTTCCATAAACAAATGCTTATTTAATGTAGGCAAGAATATAAGCAGTGACTTAAAGTGGAATGATGAACTTCCTATTCTCTTGTTGAAAGCAGCATCTCTGACCCTTTCTAAGCTAATATAAGATTCTGTGAGAACATGTACACATTATGCAGTTTTGCATTATACTGAAAGTGTCTGGCCTTTTCCTTTACAAACTAAAGCTCTCTAGCAAAATGAAAGAACTGGAAGAAAAGACAGCAGAGCACAAACAACTTCTTGAGGTAAGAGAAGATTTTATTTGGACTCAGCAGAAGTTAAATGAAGTGGAGCAATTAAAAGAGCAAGAAAAGATTACAGAGTTGAGACTGGAGGCCAAGGATTCGGAGATCCAGGCAGTTCTTCAGCAGCTTACTGTATGTCACGAAGAAATAAAAACTCTAACCCAGGAAAGAGATTACCTGAAGCAAAAAGAGGAGTCTCTCCAAGCTGAGACAGACCAACTCAAAGAGGATATAAAGGACACTGTTTCAATGGTAGGAATTCTGCCTTTATAGAAATGGACCATACATGTTAAGGGGAAGAGTGTAAAAACACTTATAAACTATACTGAAATATATAGGGGAGTNATAGGGGAGTGGGTTTTTGTGGGTTGTTTTTTTTTTTTTTTTTTATTAATTAAGGAGTGCTTACTAATGTTGCAAAATACTTGAATTTTCTTTTGTGGATTTTCTTTCTTTTATTCTAAAGAACATTTTGGCACATGAAGAACTGAGAAATACACAGAGTTCTCTCAAGCAGTCCCAGGACATTGTCAAGAAGTTGGAAAAAAATATTTCTGAAAAAGAATCTCAGATTCTGAGTGTTGAAGAGGCACTAGGGAAAACCATTAAAGAACTCGAAATACGGGTAAAATGTTATATAATAATTCAAAATAAAAATGCTTTTAATGTGTTTCCCAACACTGTGAAAACAAGCCTAGTTAGTCTGCTTATATTCTCTTCTGCTTGTCCTTAGAAAATTTCTAGGCCTCTGGTAGAAAGTGGGCAAGAAAGTAGTACTGCCTGATCCAAGTCTTTACCAGTTGCTGATCTATTTCTGTAGAGCTTCAAGCTGTAATGTACAGTCTAATAAACCTTTCCTTAACTAGTGTGCCCCATGGTTGTCAATTTGAGTGGTGGCATTAGATGGCAAATGGAAGAAGAGATATAAGGGTTACTTAGGGGTAGGAATGAGGCTAATGGTTTATGACACTCAGTCCCGATGAAGTGTAACACATGGTTGTAAATGGCAGCTCAGTTCCCAACATACAGCAGAAGGCTGATCCACTGTTTTTTGTGCCTGCTTGTTCAACAACTGACAAAGAAGGGTGCTGAGGCTATTGTATGTTACACAGTTGCTTCAGTGGCACAGTTTCTCTGGAGGGAGAATCCGTACTATGTGAGATTGGATTTTTCTTGAAGTATATCAGCTGCCAGACCCAGTAAGTCAATGGTTGTCGATTCAGCATTTGCATGTTTTGGAACAGATGCATAAAAATAATCCAACACGTTTCTTATTTGGCTTCTTCCTCTCAGACTTCTTCTAGATAAAAATCTGGCCAATATTGCAGAAGAGACTGCTAAAAGGTTAGCATTTAAAACAAAACAGGTCACAAAGGCCAAAAACCCAGTTCTGGAGTTTTTCTAGTTTTGTTACAGTGGTTTGATGTTAAAAATACTGTAGCAGAGTGAATCAAACAAAACTTTTGCATTTAATTTTGGTTTTGAATTGATGGAAATACTATCTTTGCACATTTTTTATAGATATCACAAATGACGGAAGAAATAAAAACCATCATATCGGAGAGAGACCAGCTTGCTGAGGAAAAATCAGAAAATAATAACTGTAGAGAAAGTGATCAGCTCCAGGTGCTAAAGGAACAAATCTTTCTCCTTACACAAGAGAACAATGCATTGCAGCATAAGCTGGACAGTTTACATTTGAAAAAAGAAGAGTATGGGGAAGGAACTTCGGTAAATATGCTAAGGCTGTAATGGAAGGCATGCTTATTTAAACTTTCACTTGCATGAAAATAATTTGCAAAACAAACTGGAGAAAAGGGTCCTACTACTTGACTACAGACCATTAAACACCATATACTTGAAATATATTCCACCCATATTGTTGTATATGGACAACTAGTAGTAGACTATGACAAACATTTTTCTGTAAATAGAATTTTAACTTGATACAGGTTGGTGATGTTCTGAGTTGATCTGCGTAGAGATGTGGTTCTATAATTAAGTAGTTGAAGCTAAAAATTGCTCATCTGGAAAGGGTGGTTCTGCTTTTTCAAAGCATAGATAGAACTGACTTTTTTTCCTGGCAGTGAAAGGGACACTGCAGCCAATGTTTTCTGTAATTGGACATGCTGATCACACGTGTGTTATATGTATATATACAAAGTGTGTGTGTGTGTATATATACAAACACTTCGAAGAAAGTAAAGTATGTACATATATTTTAACATTTATGGGGGGAAGTGGACAAATTTCAAGGAAATAATTGTCTTGACACCACTACTATCTGCTGTTTAGACTAGAAATATGGATAAGGTCTCTAGTTTGGTTTGTGGGTTTTTTTTTTTGTTGTGGTTGTGTGGGTTTGGTTTGGGTTTTGTTTTTTTTCCCTTCAGGCTTAAACTATGGCCATGAAATTCTACTTCTGGTAACTTGTTTCAGAAGTCCTCACTTTAAATTTTAGTTTTACGTGTCTCTCATTTCAAGAAACTGGAATTGCGTATTGAGTTCAGTCAAATCTTATTATTCTGAAAAAAATACAAATCTCTCTAAAACATTGCTTCTGTTTGTTTTACATAATCAATGTGTCAAATGTCAGATATGTTTCTCTTAAAGCTACTTCTCCAAATGTGGTGACTTGTATCTCTGTATAAAATAGATACCACAGATTCAAGAAAAATCTATTGAGCAAGAATTATTTCTTCTGAGAGAAGGGCCAAGCCAGGCACAAAGGACACTGCATGAAATGGAGGAAGTGAAGGCCAATGAATGTCAAAGAGAATCTGAAAAAGTTGGGAGAACAGATTTTATTCCAAAATTGCATGGTTGTCAGGAAGTGAGCACTCTGACAGAAAGAAGAGATGATAATCTTAAAATGCAACTGGAGAATCTCCAAAATGAGAGAGACCAGCTAAGAGAAACTATACAGGGGACAATTAGCATGGTAGGAAAAATAGTCCTATTCCTTTAGGATAATAGCTTTAGTAAACTTCTGTCCTAAATTTTGGAAGTGTTGTTCAGGCTTTAATGTACTTTAACTGTTTTGTGTCCAAAGAATTCAAAGATGCAGGAAGAGTTGAGATGTGCTCGTAACTCTCTCGGACAACATCAGGAGACTATTGTGGAGCTGAAAGGAAGTATTTCAGAGAAAGAAAATGAACTCTTGAAAGCACAAGAGGCATTGAAGGAAACAACTGCTGAACTGCAGCAGAAGGTCAGATGCAGTTTTGTCAAATAAACTGAAAAAAATCTGTCGGGATTGGCAACCCATGTCCTCTGCAGACATCAGTTTGTAAGGGTTCAGTAAATGTAATAACGAAACTCTTAATTAAAAGTTTTCCCCCTCTTTTTTTTGACCTGTACTGCTTCTCGAAAGAATTCCATAGAAGCAGAGGCAGTGAAAAGATGATCAAATGCAATTTGACCTGCAAGCTACAACCCTTACTTATAACTAAACATGCCTTAGTGCTGAATGATGGTATATTATTTGGAATCAATACTGCTCTTTGACCTCAATGCATTTTCCAAGTCTTAAAACTTTTTAAATTCTAATAAGATGTCTTTTAACTATGTAACTCTGAAGATACTTGAGCAGTTAAAAGGCAGTTTAGCTTATTCTTTAACTTGCTGCACTATTATAAATTTCTTATCTACTTACTATTTTCATGTCTGAAACTATTGTGGCTTTTAGAAGACATTAATGCTTGTTAGAATCAAGCCTATCTGCTATGGATACAGCAGTGGAGTCATTTTTATGGAATTATAATGGCCTGTAGGTTTTTACACATTTACTTTTGTCTACCAATGAGACAGAAGCACTGAAATTTGATTGACCTGTAAGCAAAATTGTTACATCTTTCTTTGCTTACTATAGCAGTAAACTAATGGAGGTGTCTTCTGTAAAATAATCCAATTATAACAACCCATATGTACAGATAGTGCTTGTGAAGTATGATCCAATAACACTCTTCTTATATCAGAACCTGATTACTGGGACAACAAAATTTAACAAATTAGAATGTTACCGAGTTTTTTTTTTTCCAAACTAACTATCAAATTACTTCTACCCATGCTAGAGATGATTAGAAATATTAATACTGGTTCTTATTTGTTCTTTCAGCTCACTGAAGTAACTGAAAACCTGACTCATGTCTCTTCTGAATATGGCAAGCTACTGGCAGAAAAAGAACAAATTGAAAGAACAATGAATGAGCATATCTATCAGCAGCTTGAGAAAATCACTTTACTTAATCAGGAGAAAGATGAGCTACAGCAAATGGTAGAGACTTGTAAAGCAGAAAGAGATCAGTTAGAGGCTGACTGTCGGGAAAGCAAGGAGAGAGTATGTATAAAATCTCTTAAATAATTGTTTTAAAGGCAGGTTGTACCACTCTGAATTATTTTGGTCATGAAGCCTTCTGCTATTCAGTATCTCTTCCTCTCCCTTCACTTGTTCGTAGCAGCAGTAAACTAAAAATTTAGTTTACTAATCCAATCTGGATTTTGGAATCTGTCTCTCATTTTTTTTTTTTTCTTCCCCCTATCCCCTTCCTGCCCTTTTGGTCACTGTGCCGCTCTGGGTTTAGGCACAGTTGTCTGCCACCTGCTGGACAAACGCTCTGCAAGTTCCTGTTACAGCTTTCATCTACAGCGCCTCTGCATTTAGCACTGAACAGTAGAGGTAGTCCAGGTTTGCTGATATCTAAGGGTTTAATTCTCCTACCACTTCAGCTCATTCTGGATTGATTGACGAGAAAGCTAAACCTGGAAGAGAAACTGATTAGCTATCCTATTTCTCCTTCCTGACATCTTACTTCCCGGCAGCTTAGTGACTTCGTTATTCCAAGTATTTGCATGAAAAGTATGCTTATGCTGACACACTATTTCAGACAAATTCATCTGATATGTAGTTAACAAAAATCAAGCTGATAATTTCTAAAGTTTAAAGGAAGTCTGGTAAGTATTTTTTTCCTAAGAGAAGCTCTGCAAACTATTTTAAGAAATGTAAAAGCTTTCATAGGAATTTTAGCAAACCTCAGGTAGAACCACTGATCTCTGTTAAGTATGTATAGACCAACTAATTTAAAAACTAAAATCAGCAAACTAGGATTATCAATCTTTAATTTTGGATTTACATCTTGCTACTGAACAATTGGACAAATTGTTCATGTAACTGGTGGCAGCTGCCACAAGAATAAGGGTATCTTTCATGGTGGGGTGTGGGGTGGTTTTTTTTTTTTTTTTTGGGGGGGGGGTTTTTTTTTTTTTTTTTTTAAATAATCATCTACATAATCTGCTTCCCCAACAACATTTTTCCCTTCCTTCTTCTGCCTACTTTTTTACTTTTTTTTTTTTTAAAAAGCTGATAAAGACTATTTCTAGACTGTCTTCCTTTTGGAGTTCTTAAACTAGGCATGGGGGAATGAGAACTGAGGGTTTTTTCTAAAGTAAAAGACTGATTATTCTGATAGTTCTTTCCTAGAAATTCAAATGCTTTGACTTACTGTTCTTAACTCCTGATAAGCAAAACTTAGTCATACTGAGTGAACATCCATTTAATACCTTGTTCTGCAGTCCTTAAAAGTTCTGACAGAAATGGAAAATCTACAGGAAGAACTAAGGCATCAGAAAGAGCAAGCTGATATCCAGAAGAACATGCTAGCAAATGGAGAAGAGAAATTGCAAAACACTGAAGAAAAACTAAATGAAGAAATAAACAAACTGAAAGAAAAGGCAAGTACAGTAATAAGAAACTCTTACAAATTTAGAGGATGTACCCTCAAGGACTCATTAGAATAACAGGTATTTACCCATSATAATTTGTGCTGTTTATTGGTCCAATAGAATATGTCATGGTAATACAATTTAGCAACAGAAGAGGAGTTTTTGCTAATAGTTATGTGTTGATTTTATACTTTTTTTAAAATACTTTTTAATAGGTAGTCAAGTTGAATGAGGACTTAAATTTGGTAACTAAGGAAAGGCACCAGCTGCTGGGAGAACTGAAAGAAAAGASTGAGAGTGAAAGCAGTAAACTTCAACAGCTGGAGAAACAGTGTGATTTGTTAGCACAGGAGAGAGATCAGCTCCAGGAAATGCTGGAAGGTATTCGAGCAGAGAAGAACAAACTGGAGATTAACCTACAGAAGAGTGTTGATAAGGTGCTTTATCTTTGATTAAAGTATAATAACTATAAACGCTTGATAGAGGAAGATGATTAATTCTTGAAGCGGTCTTGAAAAATATCTTACAAGTATTAATATTATATACGCAGACTGAAGAATATTGGCATGCTTTAACTTCTGTCTTGTGGAATGGTATTTAAAGATATACGTAAATTCTTTCAAAAATGTTATCTGAGGTTGCTTGCTTTAGGAATAAACGAGGAACCGGAAAATACATGGGTTTCATTACCAAAACACTTAACAGGCGTTTTTAATTAATTTGATGAAATGGTATGTTTTGTAGTTGAGCTCCAAAGTTTTGAAACTAAAGCTGACAAATCCTGACACTTTTTTATTTCTCTTCTCAATGAGGCATATCTTCACAACAGTGAAGACAAGTGAATTGGGTGGTGTCTGTTGAGCAGCAGTTCTTGTTCAGATATTGAGTAATCTCTTCAAATATCTGTAGTTAATTCAAATCTATGGTGGGAGGAGAATCTGCTTACTCTCTCTGCCAATATCTTCCAATTCACCTGTTTTTGAGTATCAATTGTCTTGCTGTAAAACTTCAACTTCACTGGAAATTCAGAGGTTTAGTGAAAGGAATGCAAGTTCTATAATAAATTATCAAAGATAACTTAACAGCACTCCGACAACAGTCCAACTCAAATTTGTGTTAAGTAATAATTTCTAGATAGTTCTTGATGTGAACCCTACTCGGATTACATCTCTGCTTTGTGTTACTCATCTGTGTAAACAGGGATTGCAGAAAATACTTCCAAACATGTTTGTAGCATACTTTGTCTAATTCTTTACATTACTAAGGATTTATCAGTATGCTAGTTAGCAGGCTTTGCTTAGTGAAAGCAGAAACTTTCAAAGACAAAACTTGAAATTTCTTGTACTCAAACTAAAGCAGTTGGGGTTTTTTTTTTTGTGCCAAGTATTTTGTCTCCTATGAAATATTGAATGGCCTGGTGTGTGTGAGGTAGATTCAAGTGCTGTCTCAGAACTTAATTTTATATTTGTTGCTCTATTTTTACTCCAGATTCTTGAAACTGAAAAGGAATTGAAGCGGCAACAAGAATTCCTCAGCAATGAGAAGATCAAAGCTGAAGAAAGGGAAGAACATTTGTTAAAGGTTCAGAGGCGGTCAGAGATTTTGGAGGACAGCCTAACAAACAAGGTGAGGAGTTCTGTTTTAGTAGCTATTCTGTCTTCTGATGTTTTATCACTGATGTGCTGAACTTCTGCTCAAGACAACTTTTAATTCTCAGCACATCATTTTTATGGGTGCTAAACAAGCACAAACATGGGCAGAAGATTTTGTACAAGTTTCTCTAGTGATGTTCAGAAGTAGTATCCTCAACTTGTCTCAGCCTCATAACCAGTTGGATTGGTCACTCCATTAGAATGGACACCAATTTATCCAATGTGTGCAGGCTTAATGTAATGGTCAGTAATTGTACATGTATTTATTCTGACTTTAAAAGGCACTGTGTAGACAGTATGAACTTAAGGGGGTTTGGAATCCTTGAYGCTTTGCACACTTTCAAACTATATCTGTTATTTAGAAAGTCTTGCACGTAGCTCTTGCCAACTCGGTCTTTTTGCTATTTTCACTTCTTTACTTTTCACCTGTCAAACTCTTCCTTTGTCTGTAGATCAAAGAGTATAATTAAGGATTGCTTCAGATTAGCAAATGTGTTACTGTTCTATTCATTAGAGCAGATATAAAGACAATTCCATTGCCCATCTTTTATGCTAATCTTCTATTTCTTTTCATTTTCTTGTGATGTGGACATATGTTGACTGTCTTTTTGTTTGTTTCCTCTTGCTTTACTGAAGACCAAAGCTGACTAGAGTAGAGTTCTCTGGGTGTCATGCTATTCCTTTTCCTTTTAATTTCTTTTTCTGAGTAATAAGGACACCAAAATTATTTTTAAACTTCTCTTGCCATTAGTGTGAATTTTGGAGTTACTGGAAATTGTGTTCTTTGTGTTTGACACAACTGATTTGAGTACTTCATAGGGGAGTACAGACCAGGACCAAATTGTAATTCTTGCTTTTTCTCCACTATTATAGATTCAACAGTTAACTGAGACGCTAAATAGCGTATCATATGAAAAAGACCAGTTATTGGCTGAAAAAACTAGTCACTCTTTCCAACTTAAAGAACAAATCTCATCAAGTAATCGAGAAAAAGATGAGCTACAAAAACTTCTTCAGGATGTCAGGTCTGAGCGCGACCAGCTCAAGACAGAACTGCAAAAAAATTCTGAGATGGTTGGTGTTGCAAGTTGCATACCTAAGTTATTCATAACTTCTCTTCTTGAATGGTACTTAAATATGTATGCTTTCATTCTAGTGTGTTGAAACAAATGCAAAACTGGAATGTGCTCTAGACCAACTGAAGCAGAGAAACCTGAATGATATGTCGATTCAGGTGAGCCCACTGGATAATGCAGAGCAGATGGTTGATGACATCCTGAAGGAAAAAACCTTGAAAATTAAGGTACATTTACTTCTCTGCTTTTTTTTAAGGATGCATGTAAAACCTTAATACCATTTGTTATGGAGCATAAACCTTGCTTCTGTGTATAATGTATAAAATTGTTTGCGTTTCTTGCTAAGATGCTGCAAACCATGGGATCAGTTGATTTGCTGTTGCTGTTTAGTGACCGTGCATCTTGTTATGAGAATGTTAAATTGAACTTCTCGGTTGAGACATCTCACTGAATTTCATTACTGTCCAGCCACCCCAATGAAAATAACTAGTCATGTAGAAGCACGTCACCATTTTGTTTTTGCAAAATCCCCCCAAATCCTCCCTTCCATTACTCCCCATCAAAAAAAAATTGGTTTCAAATAAATTAATGTCATTAAATAGCTTCTCTCCTCAAAATAGGAAGCTCCTGTAATTCCTCAGAGCTTTTGTTAATTAACTATCCTGAGTATACTTTCTCATAGATGTGAGAAGTACTACTAACTTACTGAAAGCCAAAATAAACCAGGATTTATGAATATGTATGAAACACTTTAAAGAGTACCATTGTACTGCAGTCTGTATGTCTGTGCAGCAGATTTGGGCATCATTCTATACGTACTAGAAAAGCCCTGAGTGCTTCTTCAGTTAACATGAAAAGTGGTAAAGGACCAAGTTGCAAAAATCAGTTATGTGTAGCTTTCTCCATTCACACTGTCTTTCTATCCTACATCAGCAGCAGGGAGCTAATAATGAGGGAAGTAAACATCAGTTGATCCCTTTTAATGGCACTCTCCCCTTCTGACTTTTGTGATAAGTAAGATCTTGTCTGCCTCTTTCTTGTGCAGTTTTCTCAAGTATCTTGTACTTGCTCCTGTTGGACGCGGGGCATATGTTAGTTCCAGTGTTTTTACTGTGGGGTGAAGAGTCAAAGTGGTGAATCCTGCTTCTTTCAATTAAGAACCAAAGATGGAGGCAGTATGCCTAGGAAGTTTTCTGCTTTAAAATGTGTAACCTAGCTTCATATGTGATACTTGAATTGCAGTTTACTTGGGGTGCCTTGAAGCCTATTGCATTTCGCAGCCTGCTCACTGCTTGATCATATCTCCCTTTTTATGGCAGAGTGCTAGGAACAATTTCATGTTCCCTTTCTTTCAACAAAGGACCAAGTTGATCAACTTGGGAGCCCATCCTGAGGGTAGCCCAGCTGGCAAACTTGTGAACAGACAACAATTTCATTTCAGGCCTGATCTTGATGTGGCCAGGCAATCTAAATCATAAAAATAATTTGAGTTTGTGAAATGATTTTCTGGAAAACTAAGAAATGCTCTGCTTCTGTGTCTGGCTTAATATGACAAGAACATTCCTGCGGCAAGTCAAAACTAAGTCTTAGTTCTATTAACTTTTCTGTTGTAAAACCCATACATACTGTACCAGTTAGTCCTGGAGTCTGATCGTTTATTTTAAGCTTCTGTTTATAGCTAATCACTCTCTTCCTTATTGTGACTGAATGAATTTGTTTCACTTGCATTTAGGAGCTTCTTGACAAATTTGCAAATGTGGGGAAGAGGTATGAATGTCTCTCTACAGTGTCTCTTGATCTAAAGAATGAACTGAATAGTCAGAAAGCACTGATAGCTGTGATACTGACTCAGCTTTCATCGGAACAGAGTAAACAAGTCAAAAGACTTCAAACTGAAAACGAGAAAATAAACAGTCATCTCCAGAGTTTATTGAACAAACTGAAGGTACCAACTTAAAATGCTGAATGTGTGGATGCTTCATACTGCTTTGGTTTGGGGTTTTTTTAATAAGCTCTCAATATTAACAGCTAGGATTCTATATACTCTAGCTTTGATTTTTGTGAATCTGTATCTTGTGGAAAATAAATTGATAGTAAATGCTTTACAATCCTGGAAAACTGGAACTTTAGTTAAGTTAATCAACCTTTAGTTTTTGACTGTAGTTCAGCTGCTTTGCACAGTATTATTTCATTAGTGTTAATCCATTTTAACTGGGAAAAGAAATTTTCTTTCTGTACTCCATAAATCAAATTATGGACCTCTAAGTATGTATTTTATTGTGGGGAAGAGACATGCAGGATGCCTTGGAGATGCATGTTTATTCTGCAAAACTACCCAAGTAGTTTGGTAACTTCTATAGCCTTGCAGACCTTCCCCAATTTGTAGTTCAGTGGATAAACTGATTCCAATTATCAGGAAAAAAGTTAAGGGCAATTGGGAAAGAATTCCTGTTATCATACGCAGAAGTACAGTAAACAATAAAGTTGTTTTCTGTTTGTTTATTTACCGTGAAATATTAAGGGGTTTTTTGTTGGTGTTTTTTTTTTAAGGGGGTAGGGGCAGGCCTGGGGGGAGGATGAGGTTCATGTCTGGTGTACAAAAATACTGGACATGAGTTTGAGAGTCAGTCGTCTCTATAAATATCCATTAGCCAAGAAGTTTAACAACTATTCCAATGAGCCTTATTTCATAACTTCTCGTAGGGTGTTTAGGTTTTGATCATCTTCCTTTTCTCCATAGGTACATCTTAACTTTTATGGTTAAAGATGTTAAAGACTGTTGTGGTTTAATCCTGGCAGCACCTAAACACCATGCAGCCGCTTGCTCACCCCCCGGCTCTGGTGGGATGGGGGAGAGAATCGGGAGGGCACGAGTAGAAAAACTCGCGGGTTGAGATAAAAACAGTTTAATAATTGAAATAAAACAAAGTAGAACAGTAATAGTAACAGTGATAAAAACAGCAACAATATACAAAGCAGGCGATGGACAATGCAATTGCTCACCACCTGCCGAACCGAACGAGAGCCCGTCCCCCGGGACCCAGAGCCTCCCCACACCCTTAGTTYTTATACTGAGCATGACGTTACATGGTATGGAATACCCCATTGGCCAGCTGGGTCAACCACCCCGGCTATGCTCCCCCCGCCAGCTTCCCATGCGCCTGGCAGGGCATGGGAGGCCGAAAAGTGCCCGATGCAAGCACTGCCCAGCAGCACACAAGACTTCAATGGGCCATCAGCGCTCCTATTATACCAAACCCAACACACAGCACAGCCCCCAGCTACTGGGAAGAAAGTTAACTCTGTCCCAGCCGGAACCAGGACAAAGACTTAAGTAGTGATCTCGACTAGAATAAAGCTTTAAATCAGCACAGTGATATTATTCTTGAAGATCATCTGCACCTTTCACAACTCTAAGAGAAAATAAATACAACAAGGAATACTTTACTTTGCTTTTCAAAGTCTAGATTCATGGAAGGCTGTATAGAGCATTTTAGACTTTTTGGCCTTTTTAGGAGTCTRCAAAAAATAGCATACTTAATAGCATAAGAAACGCTGACCCAGCTAAAAGTCTTATATGCCATTGCTATACAGCACGTGTGAACTTGATTTTCTTAGTCATGTTTTAGTTGTCCTGGACACCTATGGACTGGGAGAGTAAATAGATTGAATTATAAAATATGGAATTTTAGCTGGATGCAGGGTACCATTTTAAAGCATGCTCACTGATATATCCTGTGCTTCTACAACAGTTTCTGTTTGGTCGTGTTTGCTCGAAGAAGAGAGAATATCATACTACTGTTAACAAGTATGAAATGGAATTGCTTGAGGAAGAGAGAAAACAAGATCAGCTACGAGCTCAGATTCAGTGTCTCAGGAAGATTTATTTGAACCAGAGTGAAATATCTCCTCCAGAGTTAAACATCAGTGAAGTGCTGCAGAGTTTGCACTTGGATGCAGAGGTAGTGTTTGAAACAATTTTCAGACAGCAAGACTTGCATATTTCAAGGCATGGGGTAATGTGGTGGTGCTAATCTAATGGCATTATTTTATCTGTTAAGACTTCACTTAAGGGGGGTGAGGATAGAATTTGTATTTTTTTTAATGCTACTAATTCTATAATATGAAGATTCTGTTTTATAAAGTGGTTCAAAGTGAAATTATTAGTTATAAAATAGTGGGAACGTTATTTACTCATTTGCCCTGTAAAATACGTACTACCCGATACCAAGATGACTTTTAATAACACACATTTTTTTTTTTTTTTCCCTTTCCCCTTCCCACCTGCCCCAGGAACGTAGATTGTCTTCGCATTTTCCCAGTAGGGTGTAATTTAAGTATAGCGAAGTTCCTTTTATACGATAACTAGATGCTAAAACAGACTTCCTGCGAATATTGATAGCTAAGAGGACAAAAGGTATATTTAGACATGTAGTTATCGAAGCAATATTTAAACTTTAATTCCCTCTTTTTTTTTTTTTTTTTAAAGAGCATTCTCAAAGATGTATCAGAAATGGAAAGCGAACTTCTCTGCATAGAGGCAGAGTTACAACAGGAAGAAAGTGCTAGAAAAAAAACAACGCAGTTCTGGGAAGCTTGTTCAGGAACTCACTGTGATGCAGAGGAACTTAAAGAAGTGTTAAAGAAAGATAATGAAAGGCTTTTGCAAGTCATTAACTTCTGGACTCCTAAAGTAAAGGTAAAGTTAAATCTTCTTTAATCAGAAATGTATTTTGTGTAAGCACTCTGTAAATGCCTCTAATCTGATTGAAAACAAAACACAAAAAAAGGCTTTTTAAAGATCATTCATTATTATCAGCACTTTCTATATTCATATTTAACTGTAAGGTGTAGGAATACTTAGAAGAAGATTTTTTGAAGACTTCTTTCCTCATGCATCCAAATTTGGAAACTTGCTTTGTAAAAGACTTTCTAGGTGATAAATGTGGGGGGCGGAGTTTGTTTGTTTGCATTTTTATTAGACGGAATTCTGGAAACTGTAGGTTCAAAATTGTTATATAGCTTGCTTGCAGAACTTGGCAGCCTGATACAATCACTTTCTCCAGGCTTTATGTCCACAAGATTGTCTGTTCTCTTCAAGGCAATTTTATCAAAACTACTTTAGCCATTGTTAAAACTCAATTGTAATTTATATTCTCACACCTTTTCTAATTTCAGAAAGTCAAGTTATTCTAGATGTGGTTCAGCCTTCCTTTCTCTTTTATTTCCTCCTTCTTACCTCTTGCCTCCTTTGGAAAAAAAGACCAAGTGTTTTACAGGGTTAAGTGCATCATGAAGAGGATTTCATGAGATTTCATCTTTCTGATTAAATGTATTGAATGTTTCTCAAAAAAAAAGGTTATGAGAGGGAATCCACTACTTTCTGATTAGTTGTTAGGAACAGTCTTCATAACAAGTGTATCCTGGAAGTTCCTGGTCTGTTCATACTATTATTCCTTCTACTAGTATTGATCTGAAGTACGAAGAGCTCATCACCCTCCTTCACCCAGTGTTGTGACTCAGTTCTGTCCTGTTAAGTTTAGCCTATTTTAAAAAGTTTCTTCTGTAGAGTCAATAGCCAGTCTTGACTTCTTCAGGGTTTCCCAATGTTGTCAGGCTTTTTGGAAGAATTCCCTGACAGACATATTATGTGGATCAAAGCTTTTACCAAACAAACAAAAAAAATCTAGCATAATGTTGTCATTTCCTGACAACTGTGAAGTTTTTCTTTATCTGGCATGTTAAGCATATGGGTTTCTAAAATAGTCCAATGTGTATGTTTTCTCTCAAATGGTTTCACTTACTTTAGTCAATTAATACATTCTAGCAAAAACTTCTGCGAATAATTGTGTTTCTTTGTTACTGACATTCAAGAAGTCTTTCCAATATAGTTCCTTTGTTTCTGTAATTTTAGTGTTTGCTTGAGTTAATGCAGAAATACTGGTAAATTTGCACATCTTCTCTTGTGCCCCTTCCTGCCTCCCCCTCTTTTGGAAATGAAACCAGTCTTTTGAGTGTTAGCGATTCCATTTCTGATAGCAAGCATCTTCAAATGGGACACTGAAACAAGAATGTGGAAATTAATACAGACCAAGATACTTCTTGTTTCTTCACTTACCTTATTTCTAGCTGATTCAAAAACTATGTAAAATTTATCTGTATGACACTACTTATTTTCAGATACTCCTTCAACTTTCTTCAGAGCTGGATGCCAGAACTGCCAATTATTGTAAAAATGCTGATGTTGAATCGAAACAGAGAAAAGAGAAAAGTGAAGTGTTGCTTCAGGAACTAAACACTCTTAAAGAACAACTGGCCCCTGGTGGCTCTGCCAGTCTTGCGTTAGAAGAAGAAAACTACAGGCTTCATAACAAATTAAAGGCTGCAGAACAAGATATAAAGGTACCAACATTTGTTTTGAAGGAAAACTTCTTTGATGCTTGTTGTCTAAGTGAGAGTACTTCAAACTGAAAAGAAAATAAAGCTTGATGGCAACTGTAAATCTGTGCCACACAATACGTTGGCCCAGAGTGCACTTTACTTTTGTAGCTTTTTTTATTCCCAAAGTGAAAGTTTGAGCTCTTGCCTGTAATGTGATTATTAATTGCCTGATTTCTGTACGCAAATAGATGTCAGTTTAGAAATCCATATGAAATGTTCCCATTTGTTTTTGAAGTATTGATTTTAATAGTGTGATACTCCTGATGCTTCCTTTAAGTACATGGTATTCACCATGTCAACCTGGAAGCTGGAGAAGAATTCTGTCTTAAATCCTAGAAATTGAGGACTCATTTTCTCTCTGTCCTATTTTTTTATGTCACAGTTACCCTTGTTCAAAGCACTTTTTTTCTTAGACTTGAGTGTTCCAGAATACTAAAAGGTGACACACAACAGTGAGGTAGACACCAAGAGTTGCCATAGAGCCTATAGTGTTGGATTTTTTGTGTGGTTTGGGGKTTTTGTTTTGTTTTTATTAAGAATATGATAATGTGCTGTTACTGTTATATCTCTTGGCATAACTACTCATAACTGATTGATATATCTCAATAGGCTATGGAAGTAAAAATTCAGAAGTTGGAAAATGTAATAAATGAAGCAGGAAAAAATGTCAAAGAGAAAGATGACAGGATAAACAAGTTACAAGCACAGATAAGAATAAAAACAGCAACAAGTGAGCTCACCCAACTGCAAGCCAAACTGAATGAGACAGAGAAGTGCCTCAGAACTGCCTTAACAGAGAATCAGTGTCTTCAGGTATGAGAAAAATACTTTACTCTCCTCATTCTCCTCTGATCTGAGAGAGAGAGCGCGTGCATGCCTGGGAACAGCTGTAGGTGAAACGTAGCTCTCTAAAGTCAATTTATTGGTCTGTATGGCATTCTTAGAGTAAAATACTCCACTTGCCTGTTTAGCATGCAGTTTCACATTCTACCAGTGCAGCCTTCAGAGACAAAATTTAGAACCCATGTTATGACACTAGAAGCTAAATTTATCACTTGTACGTGATGCATTTCTGAAACATTCTAAAAACATTTTAAATTTTGAAACTGAAGCATGAGCTGTTTTTTCTATGTAATATATTTGCATATTAGTTCAGAATTCCCAGACTTACATCTGCAAACAAGTCAGCAAAACTTGCTAAAATATGATTGCATGTAATACACCAGAGTTATGCCAACTACTACTATAGTGCTAGTTGGTAATGTAGGCGTTCTTATTCCAAAGTAACTTCCTGCTCCCAGTCTTGTCCTGCAAAATCTAGCAGATCATAGTAAAGATACAAAGTAAGCAACCCTTTAATTCATTGCTAAGTAACAAGCCTTTCTTCATACTAAATCTTTTATTTTATTTTCAGGCAAAATTAGATAAAGGTGCTGAGTTGTACAAAGAAGAAATTGATCATCTCAAAACACAATTGGTAAAATATGATATGGAAAGAATGAAACAATCCAACTCTTTTGATATGAAGTAAGTTCAAATTTTACCTTGTTACAATTCTCAACTACTTAGTTCTTAGCTTCTACTTTTCTGTTTATTTTTTCCACAGAATAAGAAGTGAGCATTCAGCTTTAGGTGTCCTAGGTTTTTATTGTAGCTAGATTCCAGAGAAAGTAAAAACCATATGCATCTCAGGTTGATTACAAAACTCCTTCCCTATACACCCACCAAAATTTCTCAACCAACCCATGTTCAGCCATAAATGAAATAGCTGTTCTGACAAAAGAAGGTGAGGGGAAAGCAGTAATTGAAAGCACTCTCTAGCTCACTGGAGAGAAGGGATACACAGAGAATAATTCTAGTCCAACTTCTGGTTTTCTGCACTTTACCTAAAATCTAACTGACAACCAGGTTTATATAGTTTTACCTGTATAACTTGGGTATGTTTTGTATTTGATAGCTCATTTGGAAATCAAACTAGCTCTCCTGCAACTGTAATAATTATTAAACTGAGCATTTCTTTTTTTTTTTTCTTCTTCCCTTCCTGCCCCATATAGACTTGCTAATTATAAAGCTCTTGCAGAACACCAAGAACAACAGTTAAGAAAGCTGAAAGAAGAACTTAGAAGAGCACAGCAAGAGCAAGATGTTACTGGTAAATTCAAGATAAATATAAGGGACTCTCATCTTAAACACTCAGTTTTAAGATTACATTGTTAAAGTCCACATTGAGATGCAGGCCTTTTACCTCAAAGGGTATGAGGAGGATTGGGTGCATTGGAAGATGAGATGGAAAGTAAAATGTTAGCTGCGCATATACTGCATTAGAATCGCAGCAGTTCTTGTGTTTATTTCTCCAGCCAGGTTTGCACTTGTGGTCGGATAAGCTGCAGTTGTAGTAGCTCAGTTGCCATTTTTCCCTTGACCAACTTCACATATGAACAGCTAGTTCTAATCATAGTTATTACATACCTGAAACTATAACTATTTTAACTCTAAATGGCCCAGTGAAGAGTCTTAAGTTTCTTAATATCTCCCTGGCAGCGTGAATACTGGGAGGTGTGTTTGTGTATAAAAAAAAAAATAGCTGCTGTAATGGCACTTGTAACCTAGTGAGATTTTACATATAAGACCATAGGAAGGTATAGACTAAAAAATGTATTGACTTGGTTTTAAGCACTGTCCAAATAACACACACATCTGTATAAAACTGTTTTCTAGTGGCGCTGGAAAAAGAAGCTCCTCAGCAATCCCAAATACCCCTTACTTGTGGTGGTGGCAGTGGTATTGTGCAGAGCACACAAATACTTGTTCTAAAATCTGAACAAGCTAAGCTACAGAAAGAGAACTCACACCTGAAGAAACAAAATGACCTTCTACTAAGGTAAGTATAAAGCTGATCAGCAACATGTCAAATCATTTGTTGCTATTTAACTATGCATGTCATTAGTGTTTCTTTCTAGGACACCTATAGAAGTGAGTAATTATTACTAATTTTAGACTTTTCTAGATTCTTTCACATCATAAACTTTTACTTAAAGCTAGTGATTTATTGCTTATATATATATATATCTTTATGGGTCTTGAACTTTAAATTGCTTTCTTTCATAAGAATCTCTTAAATATTAGAAGATATACTTAAACTGTATGTTGGAAGGAATTTTAGCTTAAAAATAAAATAAAATTTTGCCTCTGAAAGCAAGATACACAGATATGGTCTTGCATTGCCATGTCTGTGATTTGTCGTCTGAAAATATAGGAACTGTCTGTTGGAACAGGAATTTTTCCTTACTTAAAGGAACTACTTTAAATTTTTCTTAATTAAATGCTGGGGTTGTTTTTTCTTTTCAGTAATGAGCTTCAACTGAAAGAGGAACTTAGAAAATGGAAAGAAAGAGCACTAAAATGGAAAGAACGATCCTCAAGAGAAACCACTCGAGAGACAGTACCAAGGTCTCCAAGGAAGACAGTGTCATATTCCCTTAAAGAGCAAATGCCTTCACCCTCCAAGGAACCTATTTCTCAGGAAATTGTGGCTCAGGACATATCAAAGCCTCTGCCACTGACTTGTCCAACAAATTTCTTTGATAATTCCAGCTTGGGTACACTAACAGGTACATAACACAGTGGTGTTGTCCTATAAACATTTGGAGAGGCAAAATATAAGGGGTGGTCTGTGAGTTGAGGGAAGATGCTCTGTACTCTCTATATTCAGACCTGAAACTTGCATGATAACACAATTTTCCTGAATGGTTAGTCAGCTGACTGTTGAAGGGCTGACCAGCTGGAGCTGTGAAACTTATATATGCTCTACGGAACCTAAGTACTTAAATGAATCCTTCACCCCCTGAAGATTATACAAACTTTTTGTTTCTTTTGCTGCAGTGGAAGTGTTGATGACTGATTTGAAAAAGTGAATTAGCAGAATATCATTACTAGATAGCTGATGCTTTAAAATGTTTTGCTTTTTAACTTTACATTGGTTAAGTACAGACTTCTGGCAAAACTATTCAAAGTTAACTGCTGGTTAACTTCTTTCTAAATTTCTTCAAGATGGTAGACTTTAGGCTTTGATGTTGAATCTGCCAGTCTGCCTGGCTCCAGCTGCAGTAATAGCTGTTTTGATAACTTCTGTTCCTCAGCCCTGCTTAGGATTTCTTATATCTGGCCTGGTGACTTCTGGGGAAGTCTCCTAGTGATCTATRCTAGCATATTAATGCTACTGCCCTCATCATTACCCTTGCTTCTAAAAACTTTCAGAAGGCCCCAGCAGACATGTTGAAGAGTTAACCAGTTTTCAACGTATTAATGGCAGACTTCCAGAAAGAATATGACTCACTGCTGTTTCTTGTGATGGCCAACTTGGTAATGGTACAGACTTCCTCACAACACAAAGCTCCTCAGAGGCAAGCTTTGATAGTTGATATTTAAAACACTAGTCAAGATTAAATTGCTGAATTCTTACTGCTTGTCTAACTGGGAAAGTTTAAGTGTTACTTTAATGTTCTTGTCTTCTGTATAGATACACGACCTGCGGGAATAGAGCCCACAGAAGAACATCTTAAGCACTGGTTTGGAACTTCAGAGAAAGATAAAGCCCCTGATTGTACCACCCAATAAAGGTGCTCTGTTGTAAATAGCCTTTGCAGTGGCTACAGCCAGAATCTGCATACAAAAGATAATTGCTTTATGTCAAAAGCCATCAGCCTGTTCCACAAATTGAGAAGAACTCTGGTGGCATGCATATCCCTTGCTGTCTTTGAGTTGCTACTTCCCACAACTGGAAAATCTGGAATACAAGAACAGAAATGGAAAAGCCATCATGTTGCCTGCAACCTGCTGATCTGATGATGTTCTACTTTGGTGGGGTTTTTTTGGATGGCAAAGAAAAGCCAATGTATTGAAGAAAAAAATGGAAACAGGAATGGATCACAAACTAATCTACTGTGAAACTTCTCAATCTTAAACTTTTCATTCTGTCATTCCTAAAACAGCCCTCTTCTGGGTGGTTGATATTTGTATCTTCTGAGTGCTGTTGAGTTGGAAAGAACTATACTTCTTGTTTCTCAGCATATGGTTTTTATACCATGCTTTCTCGAAGTCCACAGAAACTGCATTTTCATCACAATTTTAACCTCTCTATCTGGACATTGCAATTGAAGTTACTAATTTTCTGTTTATAGGGTACACAATCAAGGGTTCCTCCTAAACTCCTCACAATATTTCTGCAGCTCAGCCAATTATGGTACCAAGAGTAACTTTGTATTTTGCATCATCTTTCAATATACTTCTAGTTCCTGTCTGAAGTTGAGTATTGGAATTTTTTTAATAGTAAGCAGTGGACCTGACACTTTTCTGCTACTCTCATGAATGGAAAATAAACTGGACAATCAGGGCTGCAAGACGGACTATTTTACTAACCTGTTTATCTGTATTGTGAGACCTACTTTTTTGTATGTTTTGTGTAAGAAGGTTTGTTTTGACAATAAACTTTAATGTGTTAAGTATTTAAAAATATTTTTGCTGGTCACTTGTGCTATGATCTAAGGATGTTGATTACAATATTCAGTGTCTAAAGACTATCTTTTATAGTAATCTCACCACTTCATCATTATTATGCTTCTTGCCTGTCTCCTCTGTAACCTTCTGCAGTAATTACTTTGTGCAGAAGTTTACTGTTGCACAAGTCTATGTCACCGGTGTTTTGTTTAATTCTTCTTTCTAACTGAATCTTTCTCTGTCAGGAAATGTTTGAAGTCTAAAAGGTAGATCCTCCTCCCCACATGCCCTCCACTGCCAACTAAATAGGAATTTGGCACTCAAAACCTGAGACCAACTCTGTTAAGAATGAAATCATCATCATGAGATAAGAAAGTTGCACCTAAGAAAGATACCTGCATCAAAAGCATCATCCTTATTTTGTAGGACTAAAGCTCTCAATGATGCTAGGTCTCTTAAGTACTTCATTTTGGGTTACCTGAACTGATAAGCAAATGGTTACGTTGACATGTTCCTGGGCATTCAGCAGTTACTGGAGTTGGAAGAGTCGTACAAGGATTATTTACCTGATGGAGGTACTTGGGAGATCTTTAATAAAGAACCAACTATCTATTTACCTTGAATAGCTGAAAACTCTGCCAACTACTGTAACTACTAAGACATTGCAAGCATTTATCTCTAAATCTCTGACCTGGAATGTATTTTGGGAAGCTTTTAAAGATATTGCTAGCCAAAAATACACAGCTTCTAAATACCATTACTGAGTTGAGCACTGCAATGTCTCCTTTCCTACCACAGCCATAGGTATGTAGGAGCAATTTATTTCCTGGCAGTGATAAGTGCAAAGTGTTGGTGTTTGTGTGGTGGTTTGTTGGGAGGTTTTTTGGTTTGGTTGGTTTGTTTTTTCAATTTTCTACTATGGTTGAAAGATATTTCCTTTAGCTATCAGCTGGGTTTTTTTTTTTCCATTCTCTCCATTTTGGTGTTCTAATAAATGAATTCAACTGACTTTTTCCTTCCAGAAGGGGGAAACCAGGTGTACATATAGATCTACCACTTTTATATACAATTTCAAGTTGGTTTTTTTTTTGTTAATTATTGCTTGCTTGGAACACTTCTAGATTTGGAGATTTTTCTGGTGACTGAGCTGAAAAACAGGAACCTATTGCAACAGGCCTGTCTGAATTCAGTAGGCAAAAGGTTAGGGACAGAAGGATAAATGCTTTTAGAAAACCTAGTCATTAAAGATTTTTGYTTCCTGGGGAGCTGATTTACAAAGCCTTAGAAAGCTATCGTAGTTTAGCAGAAAGACAAGATAAACTTAATGAACTTTGTGTGTCCCAGTTTACCCACAGAAATGGCTTTTCTGAGGAAAGTGTGTCCAACAAGTTCAGGCAGGATTCCAAATTCTTCAGAATGCTATCAGGGTAGCTTTAGGTCTGGTGTGGGCTTATAACTAAATTAGTTTGTCCTAGAATTTTCCAGTCTGATGATATTAACTCTGCCTTAATAAATGTAAGTTAAACCACTAGACACAAAAAGAAAAGACAAGTTGGTAAATCATCGGTTTAACAAAAAAAAAAAACCAAAAGAACAAAATTTATCATGCAAATATTTTCCTAGTTTGGAATTTGATAGCTTATATTGCTAAAGAGAGATTGCTTGGGAAAAACATGTTTATGGCCTTTTTTGGTGGGAATCCTGTTGATTTCTTCAATTCCTTAGGGAGAATGGACAGCTAATGCTGGTGATTCTTTTTTGTCCTTTCCTGTGCAGGAGAAAATCAYGCTTTTAAAATCTTGAGTTTCACTAGATGGCAGCATCTCAATGTTTCAACAGGAAATTACGTTCATGTAGAGAAACTTCCCAGTTAGACTACAAATCCCAACAAGCACAGCAAAAAAAGTATAAAACTTCCTTTTGTACAAAGGTCAGTAAACATAACAAGCTGTTTGAGATCTCTTGGTGAGTGACTATATTAATACTTATCTTTAAATGCTTCATAGAATCAGTGTGGCAAATGTTCATAAAAACTGATTGTTAGACTGAAAAATGTATTTATAGTGCATTTTGCTTCCAAAGTGTTAAGGTGATCTGGGGAAGTACTTGGACTGATCAGGCTTTTTCCACTGAAAAAATGTATGTGACAACAAAAAATAAGAAAGGGTTTCCTCTGYCTTGAATGACCACTTTGAGCTCATTGTTGAGATACTTAGGACTTGCTACAATTAGTAGGACCTTTCCCAGAATTTTATGTTTGAGGAGTTGCATTTTGGAAAGCTTGGTACATTGAAGAGACAGTGCAACCTAGTTGTGTGTGTAATCACTTTCTGCTTGGTTAACTTGGTATTTTTCACCTGTCAATGCAAAAAGGTTATGCTAAGACAGGCCCAATCTCATATAACCTTATACAGCCTACCATCAGAGGCATCTTAAGAGACATCTTTTTACTAGCCAACCTAGAAAGTGATGTTAAAGTATTGTGCTTTGCCCTAATTAAAAGGTGCATCTCAGTTACTGTTTGCTTAGGAGACTGTTCTTTTGTTTTGTTTCTTTCTTTGTGTGTGTGTGTCCCAGTTATGGGGGGGAGAACCTACAGTGAAACATTTCAATGTCTTGAAATGTGGTCTGTAACTCAGTCTGACTTTAAATCAAAAGAGATTATGTTTTTCATATTAGAACAGAAAGAATTTTTCAGTTAAACTGCTTCAGAAGAAGTCTGTTTTGTTGAATCTGTAACCTTCAGGGAAACATTAGTTTTGTTGAAACTTTTGTCGGGAAAAGCTGCTGAGAAAACAGATAGAACTTCTGGTCAAAATCAGAGAAATGAATAATCTGGTTTAAGATGTAGGACACTAAATTCAACTCGGTAATCCGAGTCAAAGCATGGATTTGAGCATCTCTGGATGACAGCATTGGCTGCTAACCTAGGGGAGATTATAGCATCTTTATCTTAACTTCTCAGTGAAGTACTCGGTATGTTGGATTCATGTATATATTTAAAGACTTCAGGTTCTTGGGACATGTTTCTACACTCATAGCTACATAAACAAATTTTGCTCCGTGGATTATAAAAGTGCAGAAAGTTTTGCTTATTGGGAAACCAGTTAACAAACAGCAGGTACCGCAGTCTGACTGGAACACAGTGACCTTAATTTTTAGGCAGTTCTTTGAAACATCCTATTCAGTAGTCTACTCCTCAAATAACCAAAAATCCTACTGGAAACTTTTGAATCCATAGGAGTGAGAGGATGGCATTTGCTTTTACTTGTTTGTCTGCAACTTTACATGCTGTATTTCTTTAAACATAATGCAGCATTTGAAAGCGCGTGGTTGGACAGAAGAGGGCTACATTTTGTTTTTTGGCTGCTACACATTGAGTAAGTTGGAATCTCCTAGAGGATCCCTACTGCTTGCCCCAAGCATGCTCAGTAGTCCCCTGAGAGCAAGTAATGCAAGAGAGGTGAGTCAGGACAGAGCTTCATTCCCCCCCAACCCTCCTGTCTTGTTGGAGCTGGGAATCTGCTGTGCTGGAAGATTCCTAAGACAATTCAGAGCAGACACCAAGACCAGGGTATTGTGTGGAATTTATTGCAATCTGGGAAGTTGATGAGTTTGTAGTTTGAGAGGAATAGAAGATAGACCTACTTTCTAAGAACACAATGGACAGTGGAAACACTAGATTACAAACTATTGTACTTCTTTTCTGTTTCATCTTGACTTTTTTCTTCTGTTTAAGGAAAAATAAAGTCCAGTTTCTGTTATAATAAAGCTTGGCTTTTGAGCTCAAATGCCTTTTGATCTTTTTGAGGTCCTTACTTATGGGGGGGGGGGGGGAAGGTTGAGGCAGTCCCCCCCCCCTCAGAACCCTGGATGACTCAGGGTCACACTGCAGCCAAACAGGACAATCTGTGATATGATTTGATGGCAGAGGTACTCCGAGTCATGTCTAGTTTTTGAAATGCATTTGCATCTGATTCCCAGGGAGTGTTGTTGGCTCATCTTTTTGTTAAAGATTCTGTGACATCTTCTGTCTGCACAGGTCAGCAGTATGGCTCGGCTTGATGGGAAGATCATACTGCTGTCTGCAGCAGCACAGGAGATTGGACGAGCAGCTGCTATAGTAAGTTGGAAAATGTTTGTTTTCCTGCACCTAAGCTAGGTCTCTAATGCTAGCCTGTCCAACGACACCTGCACCAAACAAGTTCTTGAATTAATAAACCATAGCTGAAGCCAGAACTACCCATTGAAAAATTCAGAGAATAATATAGTCACTATACTGTATCATGCATGCTTTGTGCTGTTTGAATTTCTGAAAGTCTTCAGCTCTGAGGGGTGACATTAGGCAAGGATAAGGGCAAGATTTGAGAACAGCTGCAACTGCTTTTCTAACAATGTATGATTGTACTGTGTGTACCTTTAATCCAGTATCTCTGCTGTTTTGTTCTGGGAGAAGATAAGGAGGATAGAGGGAATATTTCCTGTTACAAGGCCGGATACTGCAAATCCCCTACAGTAAAGCCAAGATGTTTTATCTACGCTAATAGTCAATGTAACCAAGTCTATGTGATACTAACAGCACAGCTACAACGTTGTTCACAATGAGCAACTGTGAGAAATCCTTCACAAATTTTATTTAATTACGGTTAAACAGAATTCAACATATGTATTAACTTTCTGGTTAACTTTTAATTCCTTTTGACCTGTTCTTCCCCTGCTACTTCCTTCTTCCATAGCAGATAGAGAAACTAGTAGAGTTATCTCAGTATCTCTGTAATGTAATCAACAAGCCAGGAAAAGCTCCTGTAAGTAGGATTTTTGCCAGACTAGTTAGTTTCTCGTGCATGCAGTTAAGAATGCAGTAAACTGCTGATCTTGGCACTTACATTAAAACAGTCAGTCAAAGGAGTAGGTAATTTTCCTGATGATTTCACTTTGTAAATACCCAAAAAGCCATGGAAGGCTGGCATGTTTAATGCCACTATCCTGTGCCACCATCCTGCATCTCAAGCTGCACTTGAGACACTTATTTTGAAGATTAGGGGCTACAGTTTGAGATGTCAGAATACTTTTGACATGGAGGTTGCTTTGTTAGCATAGCTTTTGATTTATCATTAATCACAATGCAGAGAAAGCAGGTTCTGAGGGGAGCATCAAGAATGAAGGAATATCTCTGGTTAAGTACCAAAGAAAAGTCCTTCTTCTATTAATATTGCTCTATTCCAATTGGGCAATAATAATACCAGTTGTCTTAGTGTGGTTACTGTTCTCATACTTTATGGATTCCTTATTTTAAGGAAAAGATCTTAAATCTGTCTTATATTGTGTATAGTTACTTAGTTGTCCCCAGGATGTGTGGTAATTGATGTCCATTACTTCCTGACATGCCCAGAATGAAAAGGGAGACATGAGCTGCCTTCAGCCAACTTTTATTTCAAGCCAAAAAGGAAATGAGAAAAAAACAGATTTTATTTCTGGTAAGATCCAGAATACCTAAATATAAACTGCTTCTCTTACTTGTATTCTTCAGGCTTTTGCTAAAGAAGGAGCTGAAGTCGTTGCTACAGACATCAATGAGTCTAAGCTGCGAGAACTGGAGAAATATCCAGGTAAATGACCTACAGTAGGCATTAGTTCAGCTCTTGCAAGTTTTGTTGTAGACTGGGTGAAATACAACTTGCGGATAGGGCAAACTTCAAAAGGCCAGAAAAAACAGAAAATATCCAGACTAATTCTTTAGATGTTGGCATTGCTGTATTCTGTGGTGTGGAATGGCAGATATTTAGCATGTAAAATACTGCAACGTCAGCATATCAGACAGAGTATTATTCCAGGCATGTGGAATAACTTTGAGTTTCTCGTGTCACAGAAGCAATTGATTTCTGCTTCCCAGAATGACACCCATTTCAATTACCTTTTGAGATCACTAGGCTAATTGTCAAACATACTACTCTAAAAGGCATGGAATGCTTTTCTCTGATCACAAGAACTAACATCCAGCTACACAAAAAGTAGATTTAGTGTCTTGCATTTCCATGGTCCATACTTACTAAGGGATGCATTAAAAGGATAGCTGTCTAGTAGAATTCGTATGTCTTCAGAAACTAATTCCACCAACACTAGATAAGCCTATTCTGTTTGTACAAATGGCCTGAAGGTTGCCTTCCTACTGATAGCACAGGAACATACTTCAAGGAGCAGGTTTTGCATGTCTGTGTTTCTTAATCATAAGTGGCACAAGTGTGGGACATTATATTAAAAAATTATTTTTTCAATCTTGAAATAAAAAATAAGACTTATATTTCACAACAGAAAATGCTTCCAACTTAGTTTGACAGAAGGAAGTGGATTTAATGAATTCCTATTACAGGGTGACAGTCAAATATGCAAAAACACTTTTCTCTGGCACAGCTTTTGGAGTGAACATCGGTCTCTGCTGACTGGAGTTCACCACAAGCAATCCCTTTGTAATTCTTTAGGAACTTTAGGACTTTCCAGGTTCATTCTGAGGGCATTTAGGAAAGTGTTACGTTTTGAACTGTGCAATTTTTTTCCCCTCTGCTAGTGTGTTCACAAGAGGTAATTTTCCATATACTCAGAGCCATTTCCATCCTTTTGACATATGACTAGTTAAGCTATAATTCATCAAGGCTTGGCACATTATGGTCTTTGAATTTTATCCAGGAGAGGTAATTCCAGTGTTGATGTTAATCACCAGCCTGTAGTCTAATTGCATCATTATACACAAATCTCTTCAAAAGTGTCTATATCATTTAACTGAGGCATATAAAGCCTATTCATGGACTTGTCAGTTTGGCTTCAAAAGAAACAGGTTTTTATCCATTTCAAATCAAATTCTCCCATAATTTAGACATCACTCAGATACTTTACAGACAGCTTTATAGTATTTCATAGAATCATGTATGCTGGATGAGACCTCTGGAGGCCATTTAGTCCTGCCTACTGCTCAAAGTGGCTCTGGCTAGAGCAGGTTGCTCAGGGCTGTGTTGAGTCAAATTCTGAATGTCTCCAAGGATGGAATTTCCTCAACAACCTCTGTAGGCCCCTGTTCTGGTGCGACTGCCCTCATGGTTTTAAAATAATAATGATATTTAAAAAACAAACAAAAACCCAAACAAACAGCAAAAAAACCCCACTGAAACCCACAAAAAACAAACACACATTATATTGTCAGACTTTCCCATGTTCCAGCTTCTTTCTGTTGCCTTTTATCCTTCCACTGTGGGCCTCTGAGAAGTCTGTCTCCATCTTCTCTACAGTCTCTCAATAGGTAGTTGTAGACATTTATTAGACTGTGTGTCACTAGTTGCACATGACTAAATTGTAAAAAACTATGTTTTGGGGCACAGGTGTGTTCTGCACTAGATGTCCCTTCATCCTAGATGCAGGGTATGCCGTGACCAGGCTGAGGCAAAAGGGTGATCAGCAGCAAGTCTTAGTCCCCTGGGAGCCTAATTGTACCCACTAAGGGAACTACTGGCGTACACTCTGACTCCTCCTTTTCCGCTCATCCAGGTTTCCTTTGGATGAAAAGTTCATGTATTTGAGAAGGGGGCACAGCTCAATCTTTACACACAGTATAGAGTGAGGGTGCAGGCGAAGTGTATCATGAAGTATGCCTGTTCCATAGTAAGGATTCAGGTTTGACATGGATGAGAGAAGCTAGCTGTGTTAGATTACTGGAAGCTACCTAAGTAAAATGAGGTAAAATAACATGTAGATTATATCATACCATATATCACAGCTTATCTGGAAGAGTAGTTCTTTTACTTTGCTCTTTTCACTTCTGGCCAGGGGATGGCACAGTTGTTGTTGGCCCTAAAGCAGTTCTGTTACAGGGGCTGGTTTTATTGAAAAGCGTTTGGAAGAGTGGAGCCTGACCCTGTTTTGCAGTAATTATTTTTCTCAATCTTTCAGAGGTAACTTCTCTGAACAAAATAGAAAGCGATTTTTTGGGGGTTTGGGGGGGGGGTGGGGGTGGGGGGTTGGGGGGGGTTGCTGTTATCAGTGGCTTTCTTGAAGGTATGGCACAAGCATAGCTGGTGCTATAAGCGCTGACAGTGACAGCTGTCAGAGGCTGAAATACATAGAAGTTTATAGTGAAAAGCAACGTTTCCAGCCCTCTTTTGTTTGATTATAAACAAATAATTGCAAAAACATAAGCATCATATTTTTAAACTAGCCTTTGTGATAGGAGGCATCAATTTGTTATACTTCATTTCTATTATCATGGCTATGACGTCATTCCAGGTTATGTAAGTTATTGGCTTATGCAAAATCACTTTTTCTCATTAATTAAATGGTATAAAGCTGATTCATCATATCCACAACTACACATGGATAGATGGCATGTAATGTGATTGTGAGTATATGTGACACATGTAACTAGTTTCAAGTAATTATTATTCTATAACAGTGGGCATGAAAGCTTGTTATGATTATACAGGTTCTGTAATTTTTCAGTTTGAGAGCACAGTGGAATTCAAATTTACTGGAAATGTTTTTATGGTAAATGACATTAGCTCATCTACTTGTGTGATGGTGTATGACAATCAAATCAGTTGATCTTTTTTTTAATTCTCTTCTGAAATTTTAAATAGCATGCCATGCTGTCCATAGCTGTCCTGTTTTAACTATTGTACTAATTTAATCATTAAGTGTAGGTCTCGCTCAGTGGGTCTCCGTATGGTGGTGAAACCACTGAGAGGGGACTGTTCCTGGCAAGCCACTGACTTGAATCATAGATGCAGTCCTCAGCACTTCAGAAAAATAAACTGCTGATCCTTAGCCAAATACACTGAAATAAAAACCATGTTTTTCTAGGCATTCAAATATGGGTTCTGGATGTCACCAAAAAGGAGCAGATAGAAAATCTGGTCAAGGAGATTGAAAGGATTGATGTCCTCTGTAACATTGTAGGGTAACTAACCAGCTTCTGTTTGATCCTACTTCTTTTTCCAGTTTTCCCTGTCCTCCAGAAGTAGTTTATTTTACTTAAATGCATTTTATTTCTTTTGTTTTAATGCATTTTATATCTTTAATATAAATTTTCACGTGTTTTCATCAACACTGAACTTTTTGTGTGTAGCTGTGTTACCCAGGCCAAGATAGAATGGCTCTGGAATTTGTTATGTTTTCCCCACTATGGGTGCCCTATACTGATGGCTTTGGCCCTCCTGGCACAACAGTGAGCAGAGTTGATGGTCTGCCAGTGCACTATCTTTTTTAATTTCCCTATTACCAAATGTTTCTTTACACATATCAGATCTTTCTTGTGTCCCTGATACTCATCAGAAGAAATATACTGTTGCTTGCTTTCTTCAAAAGAGCTCTTGTCCCTCCTTTTCAAGGTTGGAAGGGCTGACTATTACAAAATAGCAATGGAAAAATATGCATAAAAAGTCATAAATGTAAACCACAGACAGTAATCCACTTCATGCACTTATTCTAGGTTTGTTCATCATGAAACCATTCTGGAATGTGAGGAGCAAGACTGGAACTTCACTATGAACCTCAATGTTTGGAGCATGTATCTAATAATCAAGACATTCCTTCCTAAGGTAAGGCTTGGTTGCCCATGATTTTTAGTCTCTGCTGCATTGTGTTTAAAGTGTGAGAGGTCTAAGTTGTTGCCACTGTGACAGCATGGGGTTTGAAAGAAAAAGGCAAGTATACCGCTTTGTATAGGGGAGGCCCTTAGATTATAGCGATCCTACTCTAAAACAGTCTCTGCATTGTGTAATCCTTCAAGCAGACAATCTATCTAAAGGATATGGTAGAGAAGATTAATTCAGGGGTTTTGCCCTATGCAACTTGTAACTAAAATCCTTCAAACGCAGAGCAGTGAGGGAGCCACAGCAATACAGTGCTACCATATTATACTATAGCACACAGCTGCACAATACCACTGCTACAAAATATTTATAAAATATGTCTATTAATATGAATTTTATGCAAATCTGGAAACTCTCTTGTGAAGCAATTCAGAGCCACTGACGCCAACATGCTGGTTATATCAGAACAACAATCCAATTGTACAGTCTAGCAGCTTGAGGACACTTGTTGTGTTTAACATAGTAACTAGGTTTGGGACTACAAAAATCTGTGAACTGAATAAGGTGTTTGTATTCCTGTAAAGGCAAAGGTCAGAATTGGAAGCTGTGACCATGACTGGATGASGAATACTCTCTTCAGTGTTGTTCCAGTACTTTTTTTTTGGTTGGTTTTTGTTTGTTTGTTTTCTTAGCTCATCTTCATTTTCAAAGGTTCTTTATAACAACTTCAGGCATCTCAGGTTTTGAGATGCTGTTGTGGTTTAGCCCCAGCCGGCAGCTAAACACCACACAGCCACTCACTCGCTGCCCCCGCAGTGGGATGGGGGAGCGATTCAGGAAAAAAAAAAAAAAGTAAAATTCGTGGATTGAGATAAAGACAGTTTAATAGAACAGAAAAGGAAGGGAAAATAATAATAATAGTAGGTTATACAAAATAAGTGACGCACAATACAATTGCTCACCACCTGCCGACCGATGCCCAGCCAGTTCCCGAGCAGCGGTCACTGCTCCCCAGCCAACTGCCCCCAGCTTATATACTGAGCAAGACGTCATATGGTATGGAATACCCCGTTGGCCAGTTTGGTTTGCTGTCCTGGCTATGCTCCCTCCCAGCTTCTTGTGCATCTGGCAGAGCATGGGAAGCTGAAAAGTCCTTGACTAGTGTAAACACTACTTAGCAACAACTAAAACATCAGTGTGTTATCAACATTATTTTCATACTAAATCCAAAACACAGCACTATAGCAGCTACTAGGAAGAAAATTAACTCTATCCCAGCTGAAACCAGGACAGATGCCTAAAAAGGTTATAACTTAAAGAAATTTAGCTACAATTCAAAGATGCTAGAGTTGTGTTTTAGTCTTCTCCAAAGCAATGGAGAAGTGAATTAGTGCATTGGTAGATGGCATGAGCAGATGTCTATGTAGGGTAACTTACTGTGGTGACAAGAGGACAATGATTCAGAGGTGGCTATCTAGGAAAAAAATCCTTTCCTGTCATAATTTTCACTCCTGAGATGACTTAGGAGAACCTAGTGAAAATTTCAGATTCTGCTTTACTGCTTCAGTCAATAGATCAAAAAGAGATAAGCACCTATTCATGCCAATTAAGCTTTGTTACCCCATGTATCAATTGCATGTAGGGCTGTTCTGTGGGTTGTTATGGGCTATTTTGCTGGACCTGCAGATGACAAAACAGTTTGCATTTGAATGACACAAGTATTCTTTTGCAGATGCTTAAACAGAAATCTGGAAATATTATAAATATGTCTTCTGTGGCATCCAGCATTAAAGGTCAGTAGCTTGCTAGAGAGTTCCTTATATAAATCTTTAAAATGATGGGAATGCAAAATAAATATTGCACAACTTTGAATTTAGAGGACACTGCCAATCCTGTGGAGAGATGCAATTAAAAAAAAAAAGTGAACATATCAACTCGTACATAGACGCAAGGACACAGATGGGAAATTGCAGAAATACTAAGATCTTTGCCTTTGAGCTTTTGAATCTGTGTCGTGAATGTTTTGTAGCATCCTTTTTACCAGTTTGTATTAACTAAAAAGGAATTACTTCCAGTGATATCTTACTATCTATGTTCTTCAGAGAAACAATGAAGAAATGACAGTTACGTAAGCGCTATAGCTATGCTTCCCAAGGAAACCTGATGATGACTAACAGATGGGTCTCTGCTGTTCCTAAATCTTTGTTTGCTTTGTTAAATTCTCTAGACTACTCCCCAAACTTATACTATTGAAAGATCATGTGCTTTGCTCTGGTGTATGCCTGAGTAGAATTCTGGCAGTCAGCATTCTAGTTAGCCTGCCCTTATGGAGAGACTACAGGTGCTACAGGAAATGCTGGAGTCCAGAAGCAGGTGCATATTGAACAAACTTGGGTCTCTTTTTTTCTTTTTTTTTTTAAATATGTTTCTACGCTGCCTTCACACTGACATTATGTTAGGAGTTGTGAACAGATGTGTATATAGTACTTCAAAGGCAGAAGTTATTAGTCTAAGAAAGTCTGTGACTGCTGATTTCATTGAACAAGGCATCAGATGCAACTGCATATGTCCTGATAAGTATTCTTGCATTATTTTGTAAACTAGGAGCAGGTGCTAGAAGGCCTGATTTAGTTTGACATTATTAACAAAGAACAGACTTGCAAGTGGCAACTAAAGTTACCAGCAATCAAAAAGAACAGGACATGCTTGAAACACGTCTGAGATTTAAAATAGAAAAGTTGTTACTTTTATAGTAAAGCTGTATGTTTAGTCTATTAACCCAGCACATGCACATTATATATGCATTACACAGTATTTGGATGTTTATTTTCAAAGACATAGTCTGGAAGTTAGAAGCAGACAAGGGCTAGCTAACAGGCTAGCCATTGTTTAACCATCTGAAAAGTATTGAATCTGATTCTCAAAAGTCTTGCCTTTTATTGAAATTGAGAGTCCTATGCTCTGTTGATAGTTTTGCAGTCCTTCTCCTTGTCATGATTTAACCCCAGCCAGCAACTAAGCACCACCCAGCCACTTGCTCACTCCCCGCCGTGGTGGGATGGGGGAGAGAATCAGAAGGGTACAAGTGAGAAAACTCATGGGTTGAGATAAGGACAGTTTAATAGGTAAAGCAAAAGCTGTGTGCACAAGCAAAGCAAAACAAGGAATTCATTCACTCCTTCCCATTGGCAGGCAGGTGTTCAGCCATCTCCAGGAAAGCAGGGCTCCATCACGTGTAACAGTTACTTGGGAAGACAAAACACCATCACTCCAAATGTTCCCCCCTTCCTTCTTCTTCCCCCAGCTTTATATGCTGAGCATGACGACATATGGTGTGGAATATCCCTTTGGTCAGCTGGGGTCAGCTGTCCYGGCTGTGTCCCCTCCCAAATTCTTGTGCACCCCCAGCCTCCTCGCTGGTGGGGTGGTGTGAGAAGCAGAAAAGGCCTTGACCCTGTGTAAGCACTGCTCAGCAGTAACTAAAAACATCCCTGTGTTATCAACACTGTTTCCAGCACAAATCCAAAACATAGCCCCATACTAGCTACTGTGAAGAAAATTAACTCTATCCCAGCCAAAACCAGCACACTCCTGAATCATATTATGAAGTTACACGTAAGTGTTAAGACATACAAATAGAACCAATGAACTGCATTTTTTTGTCATGATTGTTGATGCAGTTGACTTTTAACATTGAATTTAAAATTTTGCTTAGGAACGGTTGATACACCATCTTTACAGGAAAGAATCCAAGCCCAGCCTAACCCAGAACAGGTGAGAAAGCAATTTATTAGTTTGATCATGTGCATCCATATATTTAACTCACTTAAAAAAAAAAAAAAAAAAAAAAAAAAAAAAAAAAAAAAAAAAAAAAAAAAAAAAAAAAAAAAAGGCATTTCTGCCCAGATTCAAGAATGTCCCCTATTTCAGAGTACCAATGATAACATAACAGTAGTGTCTCCTTTGATAGTTTGGTCAGTCTGTACTCAAGACAGAAGTCTTAAAATGCCTCAAAAGGATACATTAGTTACAGTATCTAGTGCAAAAGTAGAAGACTTTTTCTACTGTGGCATGTGGTAGCCACAAACTATTGAAAAACCATGATAGAAAGGGCATTCTGGCTTATGCATTTCAAAATTACTTGGGATACTTAACCATACTGACTAGATAACTGTGAGCCCTCATTTGAAGGGCCTGGGAATATCTACCACCAAAGGAAGAAGGACTTATGTTGGCTTTATTCTGGAACCAGAGATTTAGGTCCGGTCTCCTACTATTTTTTCAACCTGAAATTCATACCATTGTTAATCTTCCAATTTCTTTTTCTAGCATAAATTCCCTACCCAGGGTACTAAAGGGAGTTATGACTTATGGCCTGTTTCCAGTATTGCTTTGTACATGTCAGACTAATCGGATTAAAATAATGGTTTTATTTTTTTAATATACCAAATGTTCTTATATATCTAGGCATTGAAAGACTTTCTATCCAGACGGAAGACTGGTAGGATGGCTACTACTGAAGAAGTGGCCCATCTCTTTGTGTACCTGGCCTCTGATGAAGTAAGTATGGAATGATAAAATTTCCTGTCACAGAATCCCATGCTACTTTGGTGCATCACAATAGAGGGACTTTTGTTTTAGGAGGATTTATGTTGTCTTTGAGCTGGATTATTACAAAAACAACAAGCTGACGACCTTTTACTGAGATCAACCTACGGAAGTACCAAAAAGTACTCTGAATGTTGACAGTGATTAAGGCATTATGTATTTGGTACCATAGCCTGGTGGTTTCATGTCATCTGAGCAAATTGACTGACCCCAGTTCATCCTGAATGATAGGAGAAAAGGGCTTGTCTGCTTTTCCAGGTCTGCACCATGGCTAGATTATGTTTTAAGGAGGTAGAATTAGTAGTCATCACCTACCTTCACTATTCAAGAGCAAATATTTGTGTAGAACTGCTGGAGATTTTAGCTAAAAGGGCTAATGCTGAGAATAAATCTACCCTTTTGGCATAAGGAAAACAATAGACCCCCTGAGGCTGTTATAGACCAAGCTCTTAATGACCACTGCAAATACCACCAACACTAATGAGCACACATCAAGTTTATTTCAGATGCCTGAATCTAAAATTGGACTGGATTCCTCTGGACTTGTCCAGCAGTCCTACTGAGCATAACGGAATACTTTAATGGAATTAATTCAGTCTTAATGTTGCTATCTATCATTGCTATCATTTTCACCTTAGTTTTAGTGTTTCTGTAAAGCTACTGATTTTTTCCAGTCTGGTCATAGGGTTTTCAACCATGTGTAGACAGAATTCCAGTTTTCTAATATATTCCAGTATGCTTCAGTACTGGCATACAGAGAAGAATGTCAACAGCTCGTTTGCTTACCTCACTTTTCTGCACCATCTAAATTTTCAGTTAGGTCCCCTTATAATTATGAGCCGACCTGGTCAGATTCTGCTCAGCTGAACAGAGCTAATAACATCATAGTGTGAGATATTATTCCTGCAGGTGAGATATCTGAAGTCTAGCTTATGTGAATTTGTACACTCAGGATGCATCCTCATCTTAATGCCTCTAATAATACTTTTGCTACACTCCCCTGAGTTAGCTGAAAGGCTTCCRTTTCTAAGTTTGTTTATATTTTATTTATTCAGATATTTTTGTAAAACAAAAAAAGTGTTTGTATAAAAAGAAAGCAGTTTTTTGAATTTAAAGAAAAAGTGTTTCCCTGTACTTAACAGCCATGAAAAATTAGTTAAATTATTGTTAATTTTTATGTAACTTCAGTCTGCCTACGTGGCTGGTAATGAACTAATCATCGATGGAGGATGGAGCTTGTGATTGACCCTACCTGCAAATGGAAATTCATACTATGAAAGGCAAAAAGTGAGGATCATGTTTCTCATTTAAGATAGCTTGCAAAGATTTAGATTTCTCACGTGTCTTTCAAAACAAATTTGGTGCATTTCTACTGCTATATGATGTCTTTATAGATTGATCTTACTGATTCATTTTTCCCTAAATAGTGAAACACTGGAGTAAAACATACTTCGTGTGGCTTCATTTTGTGGTAACTCCAAAAACATGGAAGAATAGCAATTTAAGATTTCAGAGGGCAAAGAATATTATTTAAGGTATAAAATCTGAGTTGTGTTTTAAGCAAATCTGAGTGAAAGGAATTAAATACTACCTTTATTCTCATCCTGCAAAGTATTTGGAAGTTAAACATTCACCATTAGATTTCCTACTAGCATTGACAGACTATCTAGAGAAAATGGAGCAACTACTGTTAAACCAGCCAAACCTATCCTGAACTAAGTGTGGTTTAAACAGAAGAAAGCAGAAATAATAGCAAATTTGAAGACCTGAATGTCTGAATTATTTTGTTACTGGTGATGGATGTTTCTATATTAGAGAACATACTAGTTGCAAATTGTACTTGAAAGCACATTCTGCTTTGCAAATTAAAAAGTAAGATTTTTCTGCTCTGTACTAGCATTAGCAAAATGTTTTAGAACTGTAATAGCTGTAGAAAAACAGTCTGAATTGTTGAAAAAAATGTCCCAAGCCTAACAATACTTAGAGATCCAAAGTGGGCAGTGCAAGACAGTCAAATACACTGTAGATACATGGTGTATGGGCACATGAAATTTCCTGTGCATATAGTAAAGAGTCAGTGTACATGCACAGCTGGTTTGTGCAACTGCAATATCCATTTTCCAGATCCTGGGCAAGTTAGGCTGTTAGAATCTGGACAAACAGTAGATCATAGCACAAAAGGCATGGCAACAGATTACCGTTAGAAGCAGTAGAATTGGCCACGTTGTCGAGTTCAGGAGGTTTTTTTAAGCACATAATGATTATAGACACCATCTTCATGAAGCAGAAATGATGGAGAGGAGCCTGCTCTAATGGTTGTTAAGACTAACGCTTATAGCATGTAGAGAGCACAGAGAATCACATGTACCTTTACAATCAGTTAGAAAATGAGTACATTAACTAGTACAAAAGACGTCCTAGTGTGAGAAATAGAGGCCAGAACTGTTCTGTTAATGGTATAGATCACTCCTAAAATGGTCTTGGAAGTATCATTACTATATCTTTTTTTTTTTCCCCTTCCACATATAGAAAGTATTATGCAAGGACATCACTCTGGTAGACATGGATGGGGGTATATGTGGAAGAAGTATTCTTAAATACACAGGTGGATCTTCATGAATACGCTTGACTTCTGGCACACAAGAAAGAGGAATGGATTTTACCACTCTAGATAGAGCCAATATATTCTTCTTCAAAAGGATGTACTAATATTGGACAAATATTGTCAAATCTGTATGCTACGTGCTAGGCTTTGGTATTCTATTGCTTGATTCTCAAATACTAATACAGTTCATGCTAAAACACAAGGCTAAGTTTCTCTGAAAAGGACTGTTTCTATAAGAGTTTGTGTTGATGTTTTTATTGTGATAGCACATGGTAGCTTTGATTTATGAATCAGAAACCTATTATCATAAAGTCTCATACTCTGGGGAAAAAACATAGATCCTGACCCAGAGATCTAAGGCAATGAATAACCTGAATTCCAGAACTATTTGTTTTGCTAACATACTGTTAAATTTGACATGAATGACATGGGCTTGACTGCCTATGAATATGGTTACCTTAAAAAATTGCACACAGCTCCATTTATCTAGTTTGTGAATGAAGCTGTATGCAATTTCATATATATTCACATATATTAAATACATATATATGTAGGGGAAGGAATTAAAGAATAAGTGCTACTGAGTATGATCAGTAATCAGAAAGCACAGGGAAAAATGTACAATATTTTGTTTGTGTTTCTGTAACAACTGCCATGTTTTTAAAATTATTGCTTAAGCTTTTCAATATTAGCTGAAGCATTAATAGAAATTATTTGATTTCAAAGATAATGGAACATGTCTAGTTAAAATCAGGCTTCTTATTTGTAAAAGTTACATTTACTTCCAATTTTAAAATGAGAAAGTATTATGGATGTTGGCTTCCTCAGGCTCACTATGGGTTTAATTTTTACCTTTAATCATGGTTGGAGCATTCTGATCTTGTGTAGTTTGTTTATGGGGTTTTGAGTAGTATTTCAATAAAGTGACCCTGGCAGCCAAGCAGGATCAAGTTGAGGCAGAAATCCAAAGTTATCCAAAACGGCTCCACCAATGTTCACTGACGTAAATTCAAATGTTAAAAGTTCAGGCTGGCAGGATACTGTTTCAATGCTTTCAGAGTTTAACATGAAGGCCAAAGTCCTTCCTCTGTAGTAGGTGTACTTTTTCTTTCTTACCTGGAAAAGAGAATCTTACCACTGCAGTAACATGGGAAACTTGCACTGTGTATTCTGAAAATATAATTAAGAATCTGAGAGAAAATTTGTTATACATATTGCATATTGAACTTTATTAGTTAACATTTCTAAGCTCACTGGTGATTGTAATATACAGATACTACTCAAGTGGTTTTTTGTCAAAGCACTCCTGCAGGAAAAGGAGATACCATCTGCTTTTTACATTGCACTAAAAGCACAGAGATATGGATTTTTCAGTGGTAGTCCAAGAAGCTGGCGGACCAAAAAAACCCGAACCAAAACAAACAAACAAAAAAGCTGGCAGAGATTCCTGTCTCTTGCCTTATTAGCAATGCTTTTCATGGATGTGTTAACAGCTACAACTCTGAAATGTGTTATAATGTCTAGGGGTTTTCCAGCAGACTTGCTGGAATTATTAAAGGAGAGCGCTTCTTAATGCTCTTGTGACCTCTTAATTCCCTGGTCTGTTTTTATGGAACTGGGTGATTCTGTTTCATTTCCTTCCTCTCCAGTGATAATATAAAGAGGAGTTTTTTGACTTTTCAGATTCTAGGTCAAACTTTTCTCTTGTGGGGGAGGGGGAAAGAGACTTCCCTGAATTCTGGAAAATTTAATCTGATCAAAAAACAGTGCTTTTTTTTCCCCTCAGATTTGTAGTCAGCCTAATGCTGTGTAATGCTACTAGAAGCAAAGTAGCAACATGTCACATTTGAATCTGCTTTCACATGCACCCAGTGTAGCTTGCAAAATGAGGCAGAGAGAGAAGGTCTGTCTCATTCCCTTATGTGCACTTACAGATGAGGTGGACACACTTCATTCTTTTTTAAGAAGTAGAAATGTCTTGGTGAGAACACCACAAATATGCAAATCTTCTTTGATTCTCCTACCCACCCCAATGCAATTCTTCTGCATGCATCCAGAGCAGAATTATCTAGAGATCCTTACCCTTTCTTTGCACCTAACCTCCAACTGCAGAGCTGCAGTCTGAGTAAGAAGATTTTGTGTAGCTTCCCCGTGTCCCTTCCCACAGCCACGGGACAGGCGGCGTAGCAAACAACCTTTTTAACGTGCACAGGTTACAATGAAATGACACGGGGAGTGGAGGGCTGGCTATCTGAGACACAAATCTACTTCCTTCTCATCTCTCGTCCTCCCGCATGCCGTGGGCTCAGGGCTGGTCCATTGCTCAAACCAACCTGACGCCTATTTGACAGCTCGGATATAGCCACCCCTCACCCCCCATCGCCCTGCCGCCTGCCCGGCAGTGGCCTATTCACAGTGGCCCAGAGGTAGGAAGGYACCCGGGAAGCCCCTTCGGTTTTCCCAAGCTCCAGACTGAGTTTTTTGCTGCTGGTCTAGGGAAGCTGTGGCTTTGGAGGAGGGACTGTGGCACCAGCAGCCACAGCAGGGGAGGAGGAGCCAGGGCTGGCACGRAGCTGCTGCTGCTTGCAGGGAGTGGATTACCGCCTCCGCATCTCCGCGCTGAGGGACTATCCGTGCGGGAGAGGCTGCGCGGGGAGCGGATCCTTCTCTCTGATCCCTGCCATTCCCCAGGTAAGTTTTCTGCCCCTCTGTCTCGTTGCACCTCCGTCCCCTGCGGGTGGAGGCGGCAGGAGAGGTAACATGGGGGACTGTTCGCTGGCTTTGCAGGCAGGAAGCCGCGGGGCGAGGCGGGGAGGGAGGTTACATCAGGGTTTCCTTACGTCTTTTTGTAGATGATGATGCGTGGTTTGGCTT
>JAYKAV010002890.1:452880-487777 GCA_035582835.1 Phoebastria nigripes | reverse complement strand
TATTTGTTTATTCTGAATGTTAGTTGCTCTGGCGGTGGTTGTGGTATTCTATTTGTATTCCTCTCTGTGCTGTGTGTGCGCAAAGCAGAATGTTGGCAGTCACCAGGGCAATAGAGCTAATAATACAGGCCTGCACATGCTGCTCCTGTCAGTCATCTCTTCAGTTCAGCTCTCCCTCTCTTTCCTCCTCCCTACCAATTAAAATCAAGTAAAATGAGAGGATCTAATAAAAACCTTTCTTGTTTCAAAATAAGGAAAGTATGTTTTATAGGGAGGCACTGAAAGAAGTCTGTTACTGGCTGGTTTCTATGGTATGGGCCTTAACCCTGTGGTATGAATTCTGCTCCATGATTTCTCAATTGCTGATTTTGTTTGCATATGGGGTGAAGTTTAAAAAAAACAAAACAAAACAAAACTAACCCACAAACAAACAAACAAAAAACAACCAAAAAAACCCCCACAAACCAAACAAAAACCACGAACCCAAAAAAATGCCATCCTGGTGAGAGTAAACTAACTACTCACTTTGGTCTCGTTAATCCAACTGGCCACTGCTTGGAAGTAGCTGTATCAAGAACCTGACAGCGTGAAGACCTGTCACACAACAGATGAGGACAGCACATCCACTCTCAGACTCCTCGTTCACACCTTGAAACCATTCCTGCCAAGCAGAACATCCAATCCCCTTGCTTAGCCCATCTTCTCTTTCCTGTACACTGCTGTGAACAATGYACTCAGGAGCTGAAGGTGTTGTGAGGTGGACTTGGGTTTCTCAGAAGTATTAACATATTTTGTGTCAACAACTACGTGACCCCAGGAACTGGGATGTTGCCCATGCAAAGCTGGATGGAGAGCAATATCCTTCTGTCCCTTACTGACACGCACCCCTTTCAGAATTACAAAACTAAGTACATATACGCTGAGGAAGTGGTCGGTGAAGGGAAGGAGGGAGATACTGGTAGGTTGCTGATACTTTCTATTCCAGTTAGTAGAAGTAGACTGGCGTTTGTGGATTCCCAGCCCCAATGAAAGGATGAACAATCCTATGAAAAAAAMCCAAAAGTATCACTTATTTCATTAAAAAAAACTTTGAGACCACAACTATTTGGTTCCACAAGTAGTAATTAAAGATAGAACAGTACTGGAATTTGAGTAAATTAACACTTTACATTTAAAAAGGAAAGAAAGCAAAACTATTACCTTAGAACACATTGAAAGTGTTTGCCTATGGCTCTGTGTTCTTTTTCTATGCCTTGGCCATGTCTCAAGCCAGTTTCATATCACAACAGATCAAACAAAACCACCCAGGTGTTACAATAGCCCCTGTCTTTGTTCATGGCATCAATTGTTCCCAAATATCAAACATATCATTATAAACTGAAGGCTTGATAATTGTGAGAATCAGCTCTCTGACTTGCTGCCAGCAATATAGCAAGGAAGAAATTTCTTGGCTCAAAAAGTTCTGGCTCAGCTTGAGTGGTGTTTTATATGGCCAGAGCAATGTAAAAAGACTTCAAGAAAATAAAGTACTGTTAGCACTGAAGTGTAGTTGGTGGAGAATATATGCACACCTTTGCTGTAACAGAGAAGAACGCTAGCAAGCCTTGTCTTCGGATATGTGTGTGCRACTCTTGCTGGCTCAGACTTGTGAAACTACAGTAAATATTCGCACAAAAAAAATCCTGACATACAGAACAGTACACTGCCATATCTTGTTAGCATCTATGGGACAAGAAGTGGACCAATTAGACTGAGTAAATACAATGACAATTACCCATAAGCAACTTTGACCTTCTTTCCCACTCTGAGAAGTATCTCCATGGGATATAAGCAGTAAAAAAGAGCCATGTTTTATCAGCCTCACCTGAATATAGAGTGCAAGTTGTGCATAGTCCTGATCTTTATTCAAACAGGCATCTTCTGTTTCTTAGGTATTCAGTCAATGTGTTTGTGAATGGTGATGTCAAACAGAACCATGTTCTTGAAAATTCCCCTGAAAATCAAGCTGGATCTGGTCAGGTTTAAGTTAGGGGGAAAAGTGTCCCCTTGTGTATGCTTTAGAAACTATAGTTGTTGTTCTTAGCTTTATGAAATGGTCGCTTGCACTGCCGTGCACACAGGCCCTGTGACACTTTCAGAACTAATGGTCCTGGTAAGTGGTGTTGGCAGCAAATAACCTTTATCTTGTGCTGATAGGAGGTACAAATATATACATATTACAGTCATACTTCTAAGGAGCAAATAACAGGTCAGCCCAGATCACCGTGATACTAAAACTTAGGGGTTTTTCATTTTATTTTTTTAGTGCTTGACTTTGTAAGCTTAATACTGTTCTTCTGTTAGTTTCTGTCTTTTGTACAGCATACACAGGCATGCAAAAACCATTTACTTTCAAATTGGGCTGTGAGAGTTTTTTCACCTGATCTATGGGGAAGGAAACAACATCACTGAAGAAGTCTTGCATCAGGAAAATAATATTATTTGCTTCTCTCTAACTTTTCTACCCTTATTGCTTTCTTTAGGTTTGCAACAATGGTAAAGGAGGATATTGTAAATGACAATGAAGGTTCTAAGCCATCAGTATGTGAGAGAAATGTCATGATTCCCATGCTTGAGAAAAGTGAGGTACTTAATTAGGATCTCAAAGTACAGTTTTAGTCAGAGGAACCCTCCTTTTCCTTTCCGTTTTCTTCCTACATCTGTTAAAATCCCTACATCTGAAAGGAATGCAAAGAGAAATCTCCTCAGTGGGAATTTCTTACAATTAACAAATGTTCAGTTTTTAAAACTCTGTGGTACATTGGATTGCTGGAAATCAGTGGTCGCAATTTCAGCTTGAAGTGGAAAACGCATCAACATAAGTTTTACAATCAGCTATGGAAGAGAATTAAATGGACTTAAGATTGCTTCTTTGCTTTCAAATTGTGCCTATCCATCCACTTGCTGAAAGCTGTTCGTGCATCTCTTGCTTTTTTTATTTAACAAAAATAAAAAACCCCACAGTTTTAAACTTCCATGTGCGTATTTCTAGTGTTGACTTCTATGGCTTTAAAAAAGACTTGCAGTAAATGCAAGTAAGAATAAAATTCTTAATATAAAAGGCACTTTAGAGTAAGCATATAATATTGACTGCAAAGATAAGTACTGTATGGCATATCTTTATACACACGGGTAGCTGGTGATCACAGAATCACAGGGTAGATAACCAAGTAACTCCATGCTGAAAGCTCACAAGATTTGTGTTCCAACTGTGACTCTGAGTAAAGGAGATATATATATCAAGAGAGAGAGAGAGATGAGACAGAAGAATAATGGGAAATGTGGAACTATTACTGGAGAATGGCCAAACCACAGTATAGGCAAGAATTCCATGTCCATGCTGTGATAATGAGCTGACATGTAGGTGAATAATCATAAAGGAAGGTAGGTGACTAACTTGTCAAAAATAAGGACCCTATGAATGAAGTGAGACATGTATCCAAAAATGGTCAAAAAGTGCTTTGGCTATGAATATGGATAAGTAGATGAATCAGTATAAGAGAACAGTTTCAAGGAACCATTCTTCAAGAAATAACTCCCAGGGTAGTATTTCTCCATCTCTACCTTGACTTACCAGCTTGAGCCTTCCAGCAATGGATCATGTGAGTAACGCTTGCACTGGCGAGCTGTTCTGTTTCTTTCATCTTTGTCTAATCACAAGTAGGTTTTGTTATTTTGGTTCAAGGCTTTGCAACAGAAGTTATTTAGGAGTTATATTAAAGACACTGTCTCACTGGAATGATGCTAATCGTTAACTGTATTGTGGAATCCAGTCTGGAAGCAGAACCCTATCAAACTGTAGCAAAGATTGATAAACATTTAGGTCGTATACAAGACAAGCTGAACCTGGCCTGTTAATATTGTTTCTTCATCAAATATGCTGATATTGTTGCTGAACAGGTGCTATTTGTATTGGGACAGGAGTCCTGTCAGTTGCAGATAAAAAGGCAAATGTCCTGCAGTCTCTCATATGCAGTTACTTTGTGCCATGAGAAAACAAACACATAACCAAAAATCACAAATATACTACAAAGCTGGACCATTCCTAAGCGATTGTGTAGTTAATGTAGTCATCTGTAGACAGTGTGGATCTAGTGCATCACAGCTGATTTCAAGTCTTGTACACTACTTCAAATGTATACAGTGCCACTTCTGAGGGAGTCTCATTGTTTTCATTCAGGAGGGACCAACAGTAGATGTCAAAGGTACTGATGGGAATCTACAAACAGAAGAAACTGCTCTCTTGAATCATTGTGCTCAGCAACCTCCGGAACCGACAGCAGGGTCTTCAATACCTGCAAGAACATGGAGGCAAGCATTTACTTGTCCTCCTCAGGGTTTACTGGCCCGAACAGTGACAAATGGTATGTAAGAAAGACAGAGTTTAATTAAACGGAGAAATGGCAAATGAAGTACTTGTTTCTCTGGATGGGATGATATCTGTCCATTGTCCTTGAAAATAGTGAAGGGAAATAGCTATGTTTTACACATCACACTTTGTTTCAATGTTTTAGCAGGAAAAAAAAAAAAAGAGGTGAAACAAAGATTTGCATGTATAGTTTTTGTTCCTCCATCCTCTTTTCTGTTTTTAACACGGTAGGTACGTTTTTGCATTGCAAATTGTTTTTATCAGAAGACAGACCTCCTAATTCTCGTCTTGATAGTTCGTTTTGGTGTGAGAACATTAAGATTATTATAAACACAGTGGCATTTTTGGCACACTGGATGGCTTTTTGTTGAATTAAGGCAACAAATATGAGACTGCAGTGATACCTTCTTTTGTTTCTTAATACCCCAGGCTTGCAAAACCAAGAATCCTAACTACAAGGCAAACTGACCCATTCTGTTTAAGATTTGCCCTGCACTGAAGGCTCACAGAAGAGAATGCGTGGCTAACCAGTTATTTCAGACTTTCCCTAACAAAAGACACTTCCTGTGGCTTTGACTGCTTCAGCCTCCGTTCTCTCTCACTTGGGATTCTTAGGCTTTTATGTTTGGAAATCTATCGGTCTTCCCTTTGCCACCCGTCACCCTCAAATAAGATTAAGAAAAATCCAGTCTGAAAATGCAATACACTTTCTTATGATTATGAGAAGGGGAATTTATTCAACACATTTTTTCCTCTCCTTCAGTCTTCTGCTTTTATATCTCTACATGCCTGTTCTTGTTAGATAACTGTAGGGACAGATTTAGGAACCTGGAAAGAGCACAGTATTTTCACATATTTTATAATATTTTCACTTAATGTTCTCATAATATTTTTCAGGATTTTTTTTTTTCCTGTGTATTATCCCTCTTTGATTGCTGTATCAAGGGAAGTATTTGTACTACTTCAGGCTGTCCAGAGACATGACCTTCTTCAGATTTTCTTTCCTAGGGACAGCAATGTATTGCACAAGCACATCCAGCCAAAAAATGATACTTAAATTCTTTTAAAAATTAGACTGGAGCTGCAGTCATTAGTTCAAAGATATGCCAGGCTGTAGAGCAGCAGGTTCTTACTGCAGTTCTGAAGTAGCTGGGGGAAGATAAGCAAATGCAAGGTAAGGTAGTGAAAGTCTTTGCTTTAAGTTTGGGGTCTGTTAAGTGCTTTCTACAGTGGCCCAAGGCTCACTCAGTAATTTTTGGTCCCTGATGATGTTCCTGTTACTATTTTTTGAAGTATCTTAGCATCTATAAAATCAGAACATCAGTTTGGGGAGCATCAAAGATTAAACACATTGTTATGATTAAACTAATTTTTAAGGTAAGTGATTTTATTTCTGAAAGTCATGGTACCTTTTTCCTTAGTAGAAAACCAAATGTGACCTAATGGCAAACAAAGTTGTCCCTGCGAGATGATTAAATATGAATATTTCTTGGTTTGTTCCAGTTGCAATTGTGGTCCTGGTTTGGGCTGTGGTTTGGTCCATCACTGGGACTGAGTGTCTCCCAGGTGGAAACCTGTTTGGAATTCTGTTTCTTTATTTTTTTGCTGTTATTGGAGGTAAAATTTTTGGATTCATTAAAATACGAACACTACCGCCTCTCCCTGCTCTTCTGGGTAAGATATCCTTCCTTCTTTTCTTCCTGTTTATCTGTGGTGTTTAAACTGTCAAGTAATATCTGCATGCTAGATATGTTCGGACTGGGAACAAACAAACTGTGTCACGCTCAAAATCTGTAGCTTTTCCAAGTGACTTTTACTGGTCCTCTCCGAGAAGGTGCAAAATTCCCCAAACTGGCTCAAGTGAAATAGCCTGTATGTTACTGAGGCTCTCCTCTTAATTCTTTGGGTGCCAGAGAACTGTATACCTACAGATTCAAAGGTTATTGTCCTTCAGTCCCCTCTGTCACAGTTACTTAAAATTTGGTTTTAATATCACTAAACAGGAGTCTTAATCTGGACTTCCTGTTACAGTAGAATAATTAATTCACAAGGAAATTATTGCTGAGCTGTTTCACATGTATCTCTCACAATGAAAATGTTTTCCAAAGAAAATACTACAGGAATTCCCTACTACTGGTAATCCAAAGCAGTTTCTTTCTTCTCCTTCCTTTATCTCAAGATAACTGAAACCTGAGAAAATAAATTCACCACAAGGAATAATTCTTCTGGAGAGAGTTACTTTGAATCAATCATAACATTGTTTTTCATATCAACATCTTATTTTATTTTACATAAAAATGCAAAATAGAAATGGGAGATGAAAATGATGTTGATTTTGACATCATCAGAACCTTTTCAGACTTCTTTCCTAGAGGAGGTTTTGGTTAGATCAGTACAATATTGTGATGTCAACGAAGCTGAAAAATGAAGCTCCAGGTTCTTCTCACCAGCTGTATACTGCCCCTTTACTATGCTTAGTGCATAATTGAGTAAAGCCGTTGACAGACAGTAAAACTTCATGGCTGAGTGGGCTACAAATATCTGCCTGTAGTGCATGGATGTGATTTTGTAACCTGCAGAGCTGGTGGTGTGCCTCACACAGTAGCACTGCTTACAGAAGGGCTAGATAGCTTCATGTACAGCTCTGTCCAGGCAGCATGCGCATTCTTGCACCTCTTAGTCTCACGAGCAAGAAAAAATTCAAATGAGAGGGAGGGAAGTTTTGCATATAGCACGCATGCCTGCAATAATATGAACGCAGAATGTAACACATAGGGAGTCTGCCCTTTCTAAGTGAACACCCCCGTTAAAAAAAAAAAAAGTTTCTGACCATTTGGATTGTGCTTTTTTTAATTACATCTGTATCTAAAAGTTATGAGTTGAGCATGAAACTGCTTGTCAGACAGGTAATACTGAACAACAGAAACTTAAGTGTGACAGCACATGTCTGTAGAGTTGCTTAGGACAGAGTTCATTGTCCAGATCCCCAGTCTTTGAGGAAAAATGGAGAAATCTGAGTCAGAAGAAGAGATAGACAATGGCGTTGAATATTTTTTTTACACTAAAAATACAAATCTTGTACTCTTACATGCCTTTAATCCACTTGTGCTAGGTGCAGTTGAGTGCAATGTGGCTGGCTGAGCACTTAAGCACCTTATAGTGAGCCTCTGTCTGAGGAAAAAAGGAGTGAAATTGCGGCTGAAACAGTCACATAGTATATTTTAGGTATACATTGCAGAGAGGTTTCTGCAGCAGACAACATGGAGCAGAACAGTGAAGATATCCTTTGAGGTGGAGTTTTTTGCTCTAAGTAGATTTCTAGATCGGGGTAGCTCTAGAGACATGGACCTCAAGCAAACATTGCAAAGAGCATGTGATCATTATGCTAGCCTGATATAATTGTCATGAGGTACTGCAGATTCATTATGCAGCTGTTTTTTTTTTTCTGGGAGGTGGTGCGAAGAACGATGACTGGAAGTTTAGCATGTTCCAGGACAAATCGAGTCCACAGCCAAGGCTCACACCAGGCTGGGACCAACCTAAGCACAGTGTTTGTTTACTTTTTGTCTTTTTTTGGTTTCCTCTTTCTTAATGTGGCTAATATAAAATTACGCCACAAAAATGTATCTTTGAATCATCAGGACCTACAATGAATCTCTGCAGGTCTATATTTAAAGTCACACTTCCCTGTACTTTTCTGTATCTTTCCAGAACTACAGTTCCGATAGCTTTTCAGGAAGTCTCTGATTAGACAGTTTTGCTAATATTTGCGAAAGGTTGGTCCTTGCAAGTAGCTCAAATAGAGGATAAGAGCAAGTTCCTGATTTCCCCCCCCTTTTTTTTCCCCTCTTTGCATAAGAGTCGTATTGCCAGAGCATTTTAAAATGTCTAAATTAGTCCATGTTTAGCTGTTTTAGATTATATTTCCCAATGAACTCAGCATTATGGTTCCTGTGATACCTGCATTTCTTAAACCTAAAAGGATTTTTAACAATTTCCAACTTCTGAGATAAATACACAATATTAGACGATCTTCCTCTTTTCACGTTAAAACAAGCTAACAAGAAAAATATCTTTAAGGATGCAGAGGTGTCTTTGCTTATGTTAACTATGACCAGCACCTGGTGAACAAAGCTGAATTCTGTTGACTCGGACTAAAGCTATGTGTCAGCATCCTGCAGATTTATTCATTGGTGACCTGGTGTGTTCTTAGGCCACTTTCATTGCTTTAAACATCTCTCTCTCTTTCCATGCCTCAGTCCCCATCGTTAAAACATGGCTAATAATTCAGAACAGGAATTGTTTCTTTGTCTTTCATAAATACATAATATGGTGTCTATTTTTAAGAATTCTATGCAAGCTTTTAGTGCAATAAAAGCAAATAATTTGACAGGAGCTTATTTGCTTTCATTTAAGGGATGCTACTTGCTGGTTTCCTAATCCGAAATACCCCGTTCATTAGTGACATTGTCCAGATAAACCTACACTGGTCTGCAGCACTGAGGAATATTGCTCTTTCAATTATCTTGACCCGAGCAGGACTTGGCCTGGATCCAAAGGTATGGTACCAGCCATTTGTGTGAGGCAAAGTATACAACAGCCTTCAAAAAACATTGAATAATTAGTTCTGTTAAAAATATTGAACTGTTCAGTCTTAGAGGATCTGCAAATTAGAGCATTACAGCAAGTATAGTTTCTATTGTATAGTCATATGTTAATATTGGCAGTTGGATTTGCAGAGTAGGCAAGCAATCCAAAAAATACCTGAAGAAAACTGATTTTATGACTATTTTCCCCCTCGCCTTAAAGAAATTTCCTGAATTTTGTGAGTAGGACATCTTGAGGACATGTGCTCCATCGTGGTCTGTCAGGAAGAGTTTATGCTCCCTGACAAACTCCCTGTCAGTTTACACTGACAAACTAAAACAAGTAATGGAAAGGATCCCCAATCCTTGAAAGAGAATGTTGCTTGTGTTGACACCAATGAAAAAACCCAACCAACCAAAAAATCCAAACCTGTGTGTCTTTTTTACTTTTTTCTTTTCTTTTTTTTTTGAATCACTGACATTTTAATGCAAATATATTAATTGCAAAGATGAGTCCTGCTGCGCTACAGAAACAATGCCTCACATTACAATAAAGCCCATAATGCTCCTGTGAACAAAAAAAGTCTTCCTCCGCACACTATGAAACGTTCCATAAATTAATGAAGGCAAGGTTTTGCTTGGTCAAAAGCAGCTGGCTGAAATAAAGCTGTACCATATTGGCCCCTATCTAAGTTTAAGGGGCTGCTTTAAGTTTATATAAAACTTAGGTCAAGTATAGCTAGTTCAGAACAACTCAACTGATTTTTCTTAACCAAGATAAAAACTAGGGAGTTGCACCAGATATTTAGGAAAATAGGGTTTTGTCATTCTTGAAAAATGCCTGGTTTCCTAGATTACTATCATCCATTTTTCCACGACATTGAAGCTTGTATGAACATGGACTGTGTGTTGTTGCACATGGCTTGGATGCCCAGTTCTGTGAGATTGCTTTTCTTTCTATTCCATGACAACTTTTTTTGCCAAAGGAACTTCATTTTTGACTCATTTTTCTCCCATGTGGCAATCGAAACTGTCATTTGGACTCTATGTAGCAATGCTTTGATGCAGTTACAATTGTTCCTCATGTAATTGAGGCTGTGAAGACAAAGATGTCAGTTGCTCTGGTGATTCTCAGTCCTAATTATGCTGGCATAAACTGCGCTGGTAAAAAGTGCAGCTCATTGATTTTTATCCCCACCCACCCACCCCCCCCCATATCAAAATTAGGGACCTGTCCTAGCAGAGTCATGTTTGTGACTAACTATTAAAGGCAGCTGTTACAAGTAAATACTCTGTTTTAGAGAAACTTTTTAATAGAAGTTGCTGAGCCAAATGGAACTTAATCTGCTCTGGATATCAAGTGAGACACAGCTGAAAGAGATGCTTGGCTCCTTGCGCCAAGTTTATGTAGTTCTACAACTGTTCATGATTTGTTCATGGATTTTGGGATAATTTTTTGGGGGTGCTCATGCAACTTGTGGGATTATAGCAAAATCTTTTGTGGATGGAGCAAATGACCTCAAGTAACTGTGAGTAAGTCAGCTGTGTTGAGGGTGCAGTTTTCAAATGGATCCCAGCTAGTCCAGCCTCTCACATTTAGTTTGCTCTGCACAGGAAGCCAAACAGAATTCTCTGCCACTCCTTCCTGTGACATGCAGGAACCTTGTCGAACCTAGATTCAGTGGGTTTCACTTGGAATTTTGTATCCAAATCCAGTTGTGCTTGAGTCTGTCTCTGGCTTAGGCCATGTAAAGCTGTCATATCCTGTACTGCAGCTCAGAGGGGATTCTTTTAATAAACCATATCAGATCGTAAATGTATTTCCTCTCTATAAAGCCAGGGGTACTGATACTAATGTCTGAATGTGCTTTTATATTGCAGGCTCTTAAGAAACTCAAAGCAGTCTGTTTACGGCTTTCTTTCGGACCATGCATCTCAGAAACATGCACAGCTGCTGGTTTTGCCTACTTGTTCATGCATTTGCCATGGCAATGGGGATTTATATTAGGGTAACGTACTCTCTGTTCTCCTGTATGACAAAGGTGCCTGTTTTCATGCTACAGTTAAATGATCCAAGTGCAGTTAGTTCTCTGCGTCAAGCAGAGACCTCAGTTTAATGCCAGTTAGGAAGCTGTGCTTAGCCCCTGTGGTTGTTTGCTTACCATTCATGTCTGGCTCTGTGGCTAATTTAAAGGTCACATTTCCAGGCTGTGGAGGAGTACTTGCATCATTGCTCTTCCATGTTTGTGATCTGGGCACTTGAAGAAGAAACAAGGATGGTGCAATCCCCAAGTCTTTAACCACAACACAGGGGGCTTTTAGGAACAGAAAATTATACCACAATTTGGAGAATCTCCATGCTGGAATTCAGAATTTCCCCATAGAGAGATGCACATACGACAGTCTTCCTGTCACAAGTCAAGAATAAGGATATGGCATGTTATATTCTGGAGTAATACCCTTGAAGAGGAAACCTTTTCCATCTAGTTCTATCTAAACTGGGGGACTTGGTCTGGACTCATATACTGGAGCAAGATGGATGAACTTCTCCTCCTCTGCCACACACTGATTTTTATGAGAAGGAACTGGACTACTGAGTCATAAGCATGTCTAGACCAGGTTCCTAAATTGGACAATCAAGGCGTATATCAGGGAGCATAACTGGCCTGCAGTGTAGACTCAAGTCTTAGTCTGTGGAGCCCTTTGCTTTTAACACTATTGAGTTGGGCAGGAAGTAAAAGCTGATTGCAAATCTGCATAGAAATATCCCTGCTTGTACTTAGCAGGGAAAGGTAAGGAAAATACCTTATGTAAAGGTCTGTTTATTCATACTTTAAAAGAATTGGGGTCAGAATGTTTTGAAGTTTTTTAGTTCAGTGCTTTCTTTTTAAGAGAGGCTGAACCTGTGTGTTTTCAGTTTTGTTCTAGGTGCAGTCTCCCCTGCTGTGGTGGTTCCCTCAATGCTGATTTTACAAGCTGGGGGATATGGGGTGGAGAAAGGTGTCCCAACTTTGCTAATGGCAGCTGGCAGCATTGATGACATTCTGGCTATTACAGGCTTCAACACTTGCCTTGGGATGGCTTTCTCTTCCGGTATGCTGGTTAATCTGTACGTGGTGAAATCCAGAACAAACAGTGATATTTTGAGGAATGCGTGCTCTGTTATGACTGACTGGTTTGTAACTTAATGACATCTCCTTATAAAGTTCATGTATGGACTTGAATATTGGGAGGGAAATTACCCATGACCAAAAGTCTTGGTGTAACATTGTCTGCTCTGAGTTGTGGGTCACATCAGCTTTCAAAGAACATTTTTCCCTGTCTGCTCCCTCAGCTGCCAAGTCTGGTCCCTGCATGCCCAACGTAACTGCTTTCAAATTTCTATGGGTTTGGCAATGTTCTCGCAGTGGCTGTTTCTCTGGCTTCTCTGGCACACTTTCTTGGCATGAGCTTGCACCATCCAGTTGTTTCGGGGTCATAGGTTCCCTCCTGAACCCCTTTACCTCCAAGTAATTTAAAGCAGACACTGTCCTGGAATCGCCCTTATAGGTCTACAGTGTGGTTTGTGCGTGAAGGGTCTGTGTATGGCTTACTGAACCTTTTTTCTTTTGCCAAATAGGTTCTACTCTGTACAACGTGCTCCGTGGAGTGCTGGAGGTTGCTGTTGGCGTAGCAGCTGGGGGGATTCTGGGAATGTTTGTTCGATATTTCCCAAGCCATGATCAGGTAAAAACCAGTAAAAAAAAAAACTTTTTATAAAGTGGAGATTCTTTGCTAAGGGATGATATTCTTAAGTTATTCATTTGCAAGCTTCACGTGAAGCTGCTATTGGGGAAAGCTGTGTACAGTGCTAACAGCTTCCAGGTTGCAAAGCCTATCAAGTGAGGATGTGTTTTATAGGTGATTACTTGTTTACTGCAACAATAACAATGTATGATCTCATAGTCCTTCCTGACACAGAGTTTGGAACCCAGCTCGCTATCCTGCTCTCATTGAAGGTGGTGGAAATGTCCACACGTAAAGGAGAAAGGGTCTGATACCTATTTCAGGCAGTAAAATAATCATCAATTAGATTGATGTGCGACACATTTACTTCTATAAGATGTTTCCAGTAGGCCTAAGATTAAAAATGAGTAAAGCAGACGATTCGTGGGCTTTAAGTGATTGGGCATTAGTGCTAATTAGAATGTGTTACTTTCAATAAAAATTAAACTTACATAAAGTGGTAGATGAATTTACTATCAAGGGGCAATTAAGTGAACAGAAAATTGTGGAAGAAAGTAGATAGATATGTTCTGGACTACTGAAGTCAATTTGCAAAGCATCTATTGCCCTCAGAGGGATGAAATTTTCCTCTTATTTAATAACATAAGAAGTGTGGTACAGGAGCCAGAGAGATAATAGAAATGGGGAACAATGGCAGAGATATAACTGTCTGCTGTGAGATCAAATAAAACAAGACTGCCCCTGTCAAAGGCTTGACTTGTCCTTAAAAACATCTAGTGGCAAGGATTTTTACCTCTCCTTGGATAAACTGTTCCAGTACTTGACTGTACGGGTAGAAAATCCTGTTATCACAGAGTTGAAGCAGGGCTGTTAAGAAAAGAGCATCATGTTCCTTGTGATACAAAAAGCCTTTTGATAATAAGATTTTGGATGGGCAGAGGAAAGCAAATATTAAATTTCCAAAATTTTTATTTCTTAGGCATTAATGTCCAAAAAAACCTTCAACTCAACTGAATAGTTCAAGTCTCACTTGAAAGCTTTGATTCTTTCACAATGGTTAATGGTAATTGTTATTTTCAAATTGCTTCTTTCAAAATTAACAGAAGTAACATTTTTCCTCCCTTTCTAAAAGAAATTTACTTTTTTGTTTGTCTCTTTCCTTGGCTGCAGGCATCTCTGGCATGGAAGAGGTCATATTTTGTACTTGGGCTGTCCATGTTTGCTGTTTTTGGCAGCATCTACTTTGGCTTCCCTGGATCAGGAGGGCTCTGCACATTAGTCTTAGCTTTTGTTGCAGGTGTGGGATGGTCTGATGAAAAGGTGAATGTTTACATAAAGAAGCATACCATACCAAAACTCCTTTGAATGTACAGCTTGACAGAAGGTTGAATTTCTGTCAGGAGTGGTAATGGTGCGTTTATGAAGCTTTAGGGGGTGTATGGATTAAAAAAAAAAAACATTCTATGTTTATTTTGGAAGTCTTTAACGTTTAGCATGGCAGAAGGTTACCATGTATGTGAATATATATCGATACAGAGCCTAACATACTGACAGAGAAATGCTCACAAGCTTTTCTTAGACATCTTAAGCCATGTAAAGGAGATTTAGTTGTCAAGGCACTTGACTAGGAATCCAAAGCTTTATGTCCCAGCTCTGTGAGTGTCTGTAACCTTACACAGTCACTTTATGGTAAGATTTACAAACAGGTGTCAAAAATACAGTTGTGCACATGGCCTGAATACCCTGAGGTTTTGTTCCCTGTGGTTTTGGGGGGTGAAATGGAAAACAGTAATTAACCATCCTCTCTCATCTTTCCCAAATCCCGGCCAGTGTATTCTGGATAAATTAGAGAGCAGGGTGCCCACAATAAATGGTGATATAAGGCCATACAAAAACCATACAAAAGACTGCTTTTTAGTCACTTTTTCTTAACTACTAAGCCTGCTTCCTCTTACTGTTGCTGCCCTGCTGCATTTCTGTACCTTGGCATGTCTCGCTGCCTCTTTTGCTTGATACCATCTGCACTTAATGTTTTGAGGGCATCTTTCTCTCCACAGCTGTAGCCTTGTGACAGGCAGTAGGAGAAGGGGAGAAGAAGAGAAAGGAAAGGGGATCGGATATAGCAGAGTCCACAGTATTATCCCCATCTAGACCCTGACTTCAGTAAGATCTCAAGGTTTGTTAAAACAACGAAAAAGAAACCATGGTTTCTATTTAAAGTATTACATTGTTGCCCAATTTTAAAAGGGGGACTTAACTACTTAAGGACATTACAACTGATAAGGCTCTCTATTGAAAAGCTTTTAAACCACTTCAGAAGGAAGGACCTTGAAAGAGTATATGCAGTCTATAAATGCTTAGTTTAAATTCTTTTGATCAGTGAATGAAGCTTCTTGGCCTTAAGGATGTTGATTTCAAATGCCTTAGCTCTCTCTTATCAGATACAGAGATGTCTGCATACTGTATACTCAATCTATTACCAAGGTTTCCCTGCTGAGCTTCTCAAAGGCCACTGCCTCCTACTGCCCCTGGTGGAAGTCACTTGGCAAATACCGTCCACAGAGAACAAGGAACACTGTACCTATTGCTGGAACAGTTAAATGGGCAGTAAACAGATTGAAATAATGCTAACATCTATAAAGAGGATTTTTTTTTTTTCCCCAAGAAAGAAAAGGGTGAGATAACAGGGAGAAATGAGGCAAATAAAGAAAAATGGTTAGAGGTCTGTATATTTTCACCTCGTTCTCTTTAAGATTACAGAAGTTTTTGTATTGCAGTCATCTACCATTCCATTGACTGAAGAGCAAGAAATGTTGCAGGGTCAGTCCCAGAGAGAACACCAAGGACAGGACATGTCTAGGCCCTGGATTGATTATTAAGTGACAGAGCACTGCACTTATATTTTCCACACACACCAGCCTGAAGGTTCATTTGCTATTGTAGAACTCAATTAAAAAAGAAGTGCTATTAGATATGCTACATGTACCTCTTCACGTAAGTGGAATATTCCTGTTTATCCTGGCAGCAGTTGTTTTAGGAAAATTGTTAGGTGTAAACACAAGGAGAAAAAATGGCTTTGCCCTTATACAGTACATCGCACTGGAAACTTCAACACTTTTTGCTGGTATGGGATTTCAGACTTGCTCAGTCTAACTTTGCTCCTGACATGGAGACAGGCCTCTGAGTGCAGCGCGAGTGGAGTTAAGTCACAACTGAAACTTTTGAGGGTCTGACTCTGCTCAGATACAAATGGAAGAACATGTTTAAGCATGCAATTCCCAAAGGCTCAGAAAATTCATGGTAAAACTGTTCAAATTACATCTTCCTAAATACTGAAAATCAGCTATGCTTTATTTTCCTCCTCTTGTCTGCAAACTGCTCTGTTACTGTTCAAACATCAGTGATTTTTATTTCTCTTATTGACATAGCAAGCATTTATTTACTAGCAGAGCTAGACACACTCTGACCTTCAAAAGGTACGCAACTGATTTTGAATCTTCTAGTATTAGGTCAAAGAAGGAGGAGGAATTCTGGACAATCTTTATGATACATTTTCAGTTTGTCCTTTGATTAATTAAATATTGTGTCTACTTGGCCATATTTTTGTGAATTTACAGATTATTTTTGTTTTGATTGCAGAGGGAAGTAGAAAAAATTGTCGCAGTTGCATGGAATATCTTTGAACCTTTTCTTTTTGGTTTAATTGGAGCAGAAGTATCTGTTACATCTCTTAGGCCTGAAACTGTTGGTAAGATCATTCACTAATTATCCAGCTTTCATTACTAGCTTCCAAAGAATCTCTATAAAGAAATCTAAAGCAAAGCAGACTATGGCTGACACACACCCACACCCCCCCCCCCCAAAAAAAAAAAAACCCTCAAAAAAACCAAAACACCAACCCCGCTGTAAAGCTACAGTTTTAGGAGGCTTATTCCCCTCAGGCACCTATGCACAAAAGTACTGAGAAGTGTTTGTCTTTGTTGCAGGGCTCTGTGTTGCTACATTATGCATTGCCCTAGTTGTGCGAATCATAGCAACGTTCCTGATGGTGTGTTTTGCTGGGTTGAATTTCAAGGAGAAAGTATTTGTCTCATTGGCATGGATTCCCAAAGCCACTGTCCAGGTGAACAGTCCAACATCACTTTCATTCTAGGCTAAACCTATTGTCCTTAGCAAAGCTCCTYGTAACTAGCACAGCAGTAAACAGGGAGAGGATCAGGCTCAATAGCAGCAGAGGGTAGTATATGGACAGTTCATATTCTAAACTGCCCTAAGTCTGCTTGAAAAGTGCATGGAGAGCTTTCTATGTGAAGGTGTATTGCTTGCATCCTGGGTTGTACTCTTAATAATGACAGAGAATTGTACATTATCATAGGAAGTTTAACACTTTCTCAGCTATTGCAGGTTATTGTGCCTTCACATACAGATTCTGAGAACTCTCAGAACAAAGGTAAAAGTGTTTCCCTCTTACACCACATGAAGTGTCTGTGGCGACAGTCACACCAGAGGCTCAGCATGGGTTTTCAGTTTGTGGTCATCTTAGTAAGGGGTAGTCTGACAGCCATATTGCTAGAGAAGCCTCAGGCTGGCTGCATTCCTGCTCCTTTATTTCGGTGATTGTTAAGTCATTTAGACTCCRCCTCAATAGCATGATTACTTGCAGACAAAAGTTAATCAGAACAGGCAAGGATTACTGCAAGATTTGTGAACTAAATTTTCAGAAGCTGCTACTAGCTGACTGCTTCCAGGACGCATTCTCAAGGTGTGGCATTTTAACAGCTGCAATATGCAATATACTGGCCCATTTCATTAATCGCACATTCTCCAAAAATATGGATAAAATGGCAGCTAAGCCACATTCTTCACAGGAGGGAACCACCCAGATAAACTCATGAGCTTAGGAAATTCRAAGTGTAGCCAAGTGAAAATTGTTCTCATAGGTGTAATATAACATTTACTTTTCTATGTTCTGCCTAGAAATGAATGGGTTGAATGTACTAAAAATGTCAAATTTGTGTTAAATGTTGACTGATGATTCGTCCCTTTTTCCCCTCTTCCAGTGCTAAAGATTAGTCAATCCATCTCAGCAATGTTTTCTTTCCTGCAGGCTGCAATAGGTTCCCTTGCCCTGGATACAGCAAGAAGTCATCAGGATGAGCAATTGGAAAAGTATGGAATGGATGTATTGACAGTAGCTTTCTTGGCTATCTTGATCACTGCTCCAATTGGAGCCCTGGTTATTGGCTTGGCAGGGCCCAGACTTTTGCAGAAGGCTCAGACAAATAGCAAGGAGGATGAGGAAGGTGCTGAGGTTGGAGAAGAGGCAGAGGCCTGTGGACCTTCGTAAGACAGACAACTACAAGAATATGGTCCTTCAGCTCTTACAGTTCTGTTGAGTAAACACAGCATGTCTGTAATCTTTCTGGAGGAAACGAAAACAAATATCGGTTATGTCTGCTATTTTAAAAGCAGCCCTGGTGGAGTTTTATAAAATATTTTTATGTGTTGATGGTGCCTTAAGAGATGAAATAGCTAAACATACAGTGAATATGTTGGCCAGGCAGTGAGTCACTGAGAAGTTAGCAGTCAACGGTTACTTGAATTGTGTGGGGGTGAGGCCAGGGAGAGGATCAGAATTGTTCAGGCATGGATTGGAGTCATGAGGTGGAATATAAACAGAAGAAAATGGAGACTAATGTGAATAACTTCTTCATGGTTCAAACTGGGCTGTGAGGTGACAAGTTCAACAGCTCAAAGAATGCAACTTCTGAATTAGAGACTGCTGACACACAGTGAACGAGTCCTGCCACGGGTTGGTGATTCCCTCTCCTTCCTCATTCGGGTTCCAAAACTTGCCTTTTCCTATTGCTGTTCTTCCTCACGGCTCATGCACTCCTTTGTGCCTTCAAGGGACTGTCAGCTTCGGTCGTAGCAAGAAACAGCAAGTGGTACTTAGGTGCTGAAAGAGACAGTTGGGTCCATCAGGGACTGTGGTAATATAGGTGTTGCTGGTGCTGGTAGAAAAAAGGACTGAGCTTGAAAATGGGATGAGGGTTGTGGGGAGGCTATGAGGACTGGGAAAGGGTTGTATGGGATTGGGATGGCTGTTTCTTCACCTGTGTACCTCAGCCTTCGCACAACATGATGTCAAGGGAGGGAAAGCCAGCTCTTCGGCCACTGAGAGTGGCTATGTTCTGGTGCTGGCCACTGTAGGGCAGAGGGCAGAGCTGCTCTTGGGTGGGGTTTGCTGACAGGGCAAGGCCAAGGTGGCAATGAGTTGTGCCTTTCTTCCTCAGCTCCTCTTGGGGAACTCAGCAATAGCAGCAGACCTCTTCTCAAAACAAGATTCATGGGTCAGCCAGGATCTCCTTTGCTTTGTCCTAAGTTAATACTCATCTGGCTGAGAAAAAGCCATGATCAGGTCCTCTCACATCTGCATTTGGATAACTGCAGCAAAGAAAACCAGGTATTTGCTAAAAATATAGCCAGTTAGTGCTCATTCTTCCAAGAGGTGGCTGGCTGGATCAACTGTGGAGAGTGGAGGCCTCTCAGATTTGCCAGGGCATTTTTTTACCTCTGATTGACGCAGAAAACGAATAGACTTTAAATGAACAGCCTTGAAAATGCAGTGCTGAGAGGGATGGTACAAAGCAAAAGGAGCCTCACCTCACCTACCTTTAGAAAGGCTGCTGTGTGAAGGCAGGTGTCATGAGGATGCAGTATTCAGGACACAGTGCTAGCACCCTCAGCATGTACTCACRGGTCCTGTGGGTCTTTCCAGAAACACAAGTTGTGTGCAGCTGTGGATCATGGTAATGACTGCCAATGCTTGTGTTGAATATCTTGCCAAAACATTTCACCAGGGGGAGCAAAAAGCTCAAATGTGGTTTTCTTAATTTTATTTAATATAGATGCCCCCTGCACAGTCAGTTGCAATATAGTTCACGTTTGATTTTCCCATTCCCAGAAGACTTTCCTTTCTCTTCTCCTTAACTGTCCTAAAGCCAGGAGTAAACCTCCTCTGTTGATCAAAATCCTGCTTTTGCCTTTAGCTTTGGTATCAGTTAGGGTTTGGTATTGACCTGTTACAGATACCAGCAAATCTTTCTTACTCTGCCACATTTTGTACAAGTAACTAGCTCTGAGTAGGTCATTCCCAGCTCCATTCTGAGGCATGGAGTCATTACAGCATCCCTCAGAAACTGTAAGTTTTATTTTGTTATTTTTTAGTAAGGATGTTAGATCGTGCCTATAATCAAGGTGGCCAATGCCTCCTTGCAGATTTCTATACTACAGTTCACTGAACTCGTTTTACAGGATACTATATAGAACATAATTGATGTGTCTAGATATTTTTGGCATTAGTAAGTAAGAATTAATCAATTCTATTTTAGCTTTTATGCTTTTAACATGCAACACAAAAATGTACAAAAATACTTTTAAAAGAAAACTATCTGAAACTGTATTATTTGCAGAGTGTCCACATATGCCTCTGTATACAGATTAATTACAGCTCAGTATGTGCGCCTTTGTATATGCCTTCCTCTCCAAGCCAAAAAGAAAGCTTCCTGAGAAATATTTAAGGTTCATAGCCTGCAATTCCAGCACAGTGATAAAAATACCAGGAAATTTTTTGGTAAGTTTTCCCCTAATAGTTGTCAAGTACATTGACATTTTTCTTCTATACACACTGCTGTTCTCTCCGCTTCCTTGGGCAATGTACAATCTTTAGTTCAACTGAACTAAAGATTTGTTTGTCCCTTGACCAGAAAGGAAGATACTTTCAAACTGTGCACTGATGAATGGTTAGAGTGCTGTGCTTGGTGGCTATTGTGTCAGCCGTTGACTTCTGTGCCTGTTCTGCCTTCTTGGCAAGGCTAACGGAGGCACTCTGTTACTTAAATAGGGGTAGTTTTAATAGGAGCTTATTGTGTTTGGAAATTGTAATGTCTGTAAACCTAATTGATAAGATGAGGGAATACGGTGTTCAGTTCATCAGTGACTGTCTATAAAAATAATTCTACCTGAGTAAAACTTACAGGAGTAGAAGCTTTATATAGTTCATTTTTTTCATAAAGTTTTATAAAAAGTAGAATCTTCCTGCAGGGAGGGATCACTATGCCAAATTTGGAGTCTGTTCAATAACAGTAACATCAGCGTAAGGATTATAGCCCTGTAAATTTGAACACAACCTTAAGTATGCAAGCAAACCTCTGACAAACGGCCCTTGTTCATGATAGCCTCTAATACTTGCTCACCATCATAACAGCATCTCATAAATCAGATTTACCATGTTCCCTTAACCTCAGTGCACTCTCAATTTGTTCATTAGATCACTCCCACGATTCTGAGTGCTTGAATAGCTATACCAATGAAAGGTGTCATCTTGTTCTCTAAAAGAAATTGAATCAATTTTCCTTTCCTCGCCACCATATATGGATGTTTCTCACAAGACTCCTTTCTCCCAGCTTTTATTAAGTCTTCAAAAAGAATCAGGTTGAAGCTATTACATAGACCTGCAGATGTAAAATGAAAAGCATTAATGCTTTATAATGCTCCTCTCCTTGCCTTCCAGAAAGGAACAAAACACTTGCATCTTGTCATGAAAAGAAATGTTATATTGGGGCTAAGAACCTATGAGACTGTTGTTTGTTTGTTTGTTTGATAAGTATTGTGACAATTTCAGCTGATTTTAAATAGCCGTTAACTTTGAGAGATACGATTTCACTTTTTATCAGAGTTTGTGCAGGTGAAGTCGTGACATTTAAGACCACCTCCCTTTTAACAAAATGCCATGAAATCATACATGAATAATGCATAAATTCAAGCCAATAAAATCTTTGTGCCATGCCAGTCTCTTATTTGCAGGAAATAAAATTAGAGCACAATGTGCAGTAAACTATAACCAGAGGAGTCCCGCTGTCACGCAGACATAATCACAGGCATAATGTGGGAGAGTACTAAGCACAGTATGTGCGTGCAGTTCCAGAAGGTTCGCAAGAACCTCTGCAGCAGAAGGGTCTGACAGCACAGTGCGTTCCTGGCGGCAAGCAGCGGGCAGAGTTACAGCAGGCAGCATATGGGAAAAGACAGAAATTGGCCATCTGGAAGCAGGGAGTCACACAGGCCAGGGGGTTCAGTGATAATGTAATTATAATTACTGCTTTCTCTCTCTTTTTCAGCCAAACTGAGCATTTTAGAGAATTTAGACTGAAGCCTAAAATTAACTGAAACATTTATGGTGTAATACAGCCACAAAACAGAGAATGATACAGTTTTTGCATTTTGCTTTTTAAATAAATGGAGTGCAAGAGATCGAATTTTGTTCCAGCTGCACTTACATTTACTTTGTCTAGTAGTTGCCACAAGTCAGACACCTTTCTCTAAATGCATTTGTTTTACAAGTTTATTTGTAGTCTATTATAACTATTGTTCAAATTCAGAATCAAAAGAACAGTAAATATTACTGTTCTCGTAGAGTGAAAAGGCATGTCATGACATGCCAAGTTCAGCTTCCCCTGATTTTGCATCAAGACTCTGAAGACCTGATCTACTGCCTCAGTCCTGGTCTTTATTAGCATTAGGGGCAAATTTATCCCTTTGGGTGGAGCTTCCAAATTAGGTTAGAAACGTCATCCAGGGGCAAGACATGACCAAGCACATCCTAACAGGTAATTGGTTCAACTCTCTCAATTGCTGGTGAGATACAGGGCTCTGCTGGTTTTGGCTGGGATAGAGTTAATTTTCTTCATAGTAGCTAGTATGGGGCTATGTTTTGGATTTGTGCTGRAARMRGBRTTGATAAYDCAGGGATGTTTTCGTTACTGCTGAGCAGTGCTTACACAGAGTCAAGGCCTTTTCTGCTTCTCACCCCACCCCACCAGCCAGCAGGCTGGGGGTGTACAAGAAGCTGGGAGAGGACACAGCCGGGACAGCTGACCCCAACTGACCAAAGGGATATCCCATACCATATGATGTTATGTTCAGCAATATAAAAGCTGAGGTTTTCAGAATAAATTATATTACTACGATGTAATGTGAATAAATACAGAGACTGCACAAATAATCCTGTGACAGAAATGTATGTCTGGACAAGTGAAGCAAGAAGAGATTAAACTCAAGCATTACTAAGCTTAACAGATTTTAAGTACAACTTGTCGTTAAAAGGGCAATGACTTAAGTAGGTGTCCTGGTTTYGGCTGGGACAGAGTTAATTTTCTTCCTAGTAGCTGCTATAGTGCTATGGTTTGGATTTAGTATGAGAATAATGTTGATAACACACTGATGTTTTTAGTTGTTGCTAAGTAGTCTACTAGTCAAGGACTTTTCAGCTTCCCAAGCTCTGCCAGGTGCACAAGAAGCTGGGAGGGAGCATAGCCAGGACAGCTGACCCAAACTGGCCAACGGGGTATTCCATACCATATGACGTCTTGCTCAGCATATAAAGCTGGGGGAAGAAGRMGGCAGGGGGGACGTTCAGAGTGATGGTGTTTGTCTTCCCAAGTCACCATTATGCGTGATGGAGCCCTGCTTTCCTGGGAATGGCTGAACACCTGCCTGCCGATGGGAAGTAGTGAAGGAATTCCTTGTTTTGCTTTGCTTGCGTGCACAGCTTTTGCTTTACCTATTAAACTGTCTTTACCTCAACCACGAGTTTTCTCACTTTTACCCTTCCGATTCTCTCCCCCATCCTACTGTGAGGGGAGTGAGCAAGTGGCTGTGTGGTGCTTAGTTGCTGGCTGGGGTTAAACCACGACAGCTATCTATCCCCGTAGACTTTAGGTAGGTAATTTGAACCGATTAGTAAATTCTTTGAGATTTTCTGTAGAAAATTCTGTGGCCATTAGAGACAGTATTACCTTGACAGATTTTGAAATGCAAGGAAATGGTCATTTATCTTGCTTGTGAACTTCATTTTATTATCTTGTAGAAATTACTAAAATGTCCTTTCTACAAAGGAACTGTGACTGAGTGCTGCTATTGCAGGCCCATACTACAAATGTGTTCCATTCCCCTATAGACATAAGCAAAAACAAACAAAAAACACCTGTTTGTTCCATAGCTACCTTTGTTGATAGTTTAGCAGCAATCTCATCTAACAGCAAGCAGGGAGAATAAATTAATTACATAATCAAGCCGTGTTAGAGCTGGAGTCAAGAGGTTAAACCTTACACTGTCATTCTCCTTTTAGAGGAGCTTTGTGGGAGAAACAAAACCAATTTTGCTGTATTACTTACTCTAACAGGGTTTGTCCGAGTAGAGCAACAGAAGTGAAAACAGAATTGATGTACGTAGTTTCCTTCTCAGACTTAGGAGGAAATCAAACTATTTGAATGCAAAAGTGTCCTGATAAAAGCTGGAAGCGCATACAGACTTGTATATAATAACAGCCTGCTACAATAGGCTGTGGATTTTGAAGCCTGGGAAAAAAAAAAAAAAACAAAACCAACAAACCAACTAAAGACAGGCTTTTGCATTTCACATAGTAATTTCCTCACCAAACCCAAGAATTGGGGCTTGGTGTTCAATATACCGCATCTGTAAGTGAAGACTGAGTGTAAGACACTTAGTAACATTATGGATTTTCCTCTATTATAAATGTTATATCCTAATATAATGTTTACTGTTTGCTCATCCATCAAGGTAAGACCACCATGAAGCATTTAAACATTAAAGACTGTACCATGGTTCTCTTACATGCTTTGTAAAAGCAGGCATTTAACATACAATCACATCCTAATCTGCCATCTTTTGCTGCAAGGCAAGAGGTTTAGGTACCTAGAACTACAACTGTTTCAAATGCAGGAGGAATGATCTGCCTTAGTTCTACTGCTGCTGCGAGAGCCATTATGTGAAAACTGCTTCCTGACCTGCTTTCTGTTTCAGCACTGAAAAGTGCTGATGAGCTTTGGCAATTGCACACTGCTCTGGGGCTTCCCACCTGCCTAACAATGGGTCAAATGAAATGCCGTTAACGAACAGCTGAAATCTGCCTTAGTACAATTGTCTAAAATTGTAGCATGGATGAAATTTTTAAACTGATGGATACAGTCTTTCATTGAAGAATAAAGTACTTCAGAAGAATTAATTACAAGTCTGACAGGTAAGTAGCAATTATTTACCTGCATCTGAAATTAAGCTGTACCACAGCAAAGTTCTGACTTGCCCAAATAATCATTGTGAATGGGTAACAAGCCAAGAATACGGCTCAGCTCTGCTTTCTTTGTTCTGTCATTTAACCAATTCCTCCCATGAAAGTCCCCGCTACAAAAAGCAGCATCTACAGTGCAAGTGAACTTGCAAGGAGCAAATTTGTGTTTCCTTAGAAGAGCTCATGAACGATCAACACAGGGGCCTGAAATAAAGGGATAATGTTAGCAGCTGACCTGCTCAATAGTTTAGTTTATATGGTCTGGAACTGCAGCACTCCACCTAGGACATGGTATGAGACCGTCCAGCTGTGTGGGGTTTGTCTGAGCCAGGCTGCTTTGCACGAGACTAACAAACTGCCCACTTAGGCACCGCACAGGCCATACCTTCACCTGGTGTAACTTAAACATCACTATGCTGCCTGCCCTTAGTGATATGCTTAGGTATATTCACAAAGGATGAATTCATTATCTTTTTTCCCCACTTAAGTGCACTTAAATTTGTTTCTAAAAAGCAGAACAAAACATGGCTTCCCAGCAGAAGAAAACCAACAAAAAGGTGTACTTCTGTCACGGGGAAATAGTGTCAGTTTTATAATTGCATGTTCATACAAAAAAGACTTAATTGTAGGAAGTCATTTTATTGTTGAAATAAACGACTTATTTACAGAGATGGTTACTTTACAGTTTTACAAAGCAGACAACTCTTCTCAGAATAAAGTATCAAAACAGTGACAGATTTAGCACTGTCTAAATGCAGTTTATTCCAAAAAGAAATCTACAGCAATCATTAGACTAAATCATATCAATCACATAATAAAATGCTGTCCTGTCCCTTGCAACTACAACAGTATAAAAAGACTTTATCAGTCATGATCTAGTGGATTAAGCATCTGCTATACTTCTTTCTTCTTGAGTATTAGTGGACCTACATTATCTCCTGTTAATTCATTGTGCTTGTTGTGGGAGCCGTCACAGACAGGGAACTAGAAGAAAACATACATGAGGAATTAGTATAACTCTGTACAGCAATTGCATGGTGATTTTTATACTTCTTCCTATGCCAAGAGCACTTTGATAATGTTGCTAGTTCCTCCTCCTATGTCCCGTTTCAACATCGAACTCCCTGTCTCCTATTAGACACAGGACACATGTCACTAAGGAGAAAAAACACTAACAGGTAACTAAGTTTGTGAGGTCCTAACATTGCTGTTCTTAGACACAAAGTTAGGGACAAAGCCTTTTCCATGAAAGAACAGCAAGCAAAGCAGCCATAGCAGCCACAAATGGTTTAAGGTTTATTGTAGAACTAGCAGAAGTGCTCTTAAAAGATTTAATCATTTGCAACCAGAAAGTACTGTTTTAAGGAAAACTTAAATACTTTGCTAAAGTGATTATTCTGAAGGGACAATAGTTGAGAGGGTTTCTTAGGTCCAGGGCAGATTTTTTTGTTAGAACAGGAAAGCATTCAGTCCAGAGAGGACAAAACCAGAGTGCAGTCAGGACATTCAAAAGAAATTGAGGGTAAATGAAAAATGTACATCCAGTTGATTTGGGGGATACAGACTATCCAAACCAGTCATCTACTGGCTGCTCTGGACCAGATGGGGATATGCTCTCCCTCACCAACACAAGTCCAGCCTTACTTTCATTCTACTATGAACAACTTTCTAAGCATTGTTTTTGCAAAATAGATTAGTTATCTTCTAATTAGTTGCAATGTATTTCCAAGTATTAAACATGGCTTGCTTGGTTTTAATCTACTCACAGGTGGTCACTCTGTAAGTATTTCTAGAAAAACACTACTGTGTTTCTTACAAGTTTCTACAGTTTCTTTCTGCATGTAGATAGGTTTACAGTGGAGAAAAATAAGAACTGTGCCATTCCCAAAACCCAAGAACATGTTCCACTTCCAGAGAAAAGCAACAGGTACGTAGCAATTCACCACCGAAGCACTGATAAAAATATGCAAGTTTCAATCTCTAATCCTACAGTAGCACAAAGTGTCTTACCGTCTTAGAACGCCAACACCTGCAGTAAGCTTTAGTGAGGCACAGATCTTCAATGTTTATTTCATTCACTACTTTTGGATTCTCCTTCTGGATCTTGAGGTTAATCAAGCTATCCTTTTGCTGTTTCTTCTTGGGGAGGAACGGACGAACAGCGAGGTAACCGAGCAAGGCCAGCACGCCCAGGAAAGGCAATAACCGCAGCCATTCTGAAACTAAAGACACGTGGAATTTAGATTGGCTCTTGACACCACTTCAGTATGGTGCAGCATCAGCTACTCTCAAATGACTTAGGCTTAGGGTAGGGAATGGGGTTGCTCAGTCAGCAAGGCTCTGAGGGCAAACAAGACTCTGTGGGTAAGTCTTAAGAAGAAAGAAGACCCAGATTAAAACCTGGGTTTTCCTGTAGCCAAGGTAAAAATCTGACTCCTAGAATTTCATCTAAAGTTTAATTTTAACACTCTAGAAGATGACTCAATGGAAGAGAATAAATCCAAAACAAATAAAAGATGTACTGAAATTAGGAACCCTAAAGTTACAGGGGTTCTGCTCACCCGAGGTAAATCAGCACTGTGTACTAGCAAACTGGGCGTGATTACATGCAGTAAGTATATTCAGTGCTGGTACCTTAACATTCTGTATATGAAGAACTATTCAGTATGTTTTATAATTCAATTTTTAATTGCTTATTTCAGATTTTTAGCTTCTTGCAGTTTTCCTCGTTTTATTTGTTCCAAGTTTTTTTAGAAATTTTTGGTAGAAATTATACAAATAATTAGATAAGCACTAGGAAAACCTTCACCAATCTTTTTGGTTTTATTTTTCAGAGCTCTGTTTGCTCAGGGATCTGCAATGAGTTTCTACAATACACAGATAAAGAGAGAGTCCTGAGATCAGGTAAGTCAAGCCACAGAAAATTGCTTTTTACCAAGCTGAGGAACTGCTTTTAGGTACAGGTAAGAGATTCAAGTATCCTCTACAGACTTAGCTGCCTTGCTATGTCATTGTAAATTGTCTAGACATACTGGTGAGAGAAAGACTTACTGGACTTTTTAAGAAATTCATCAGCACCTGGCATAAGATCTATACATATTAAAGGTGGATCCACTTTTCCAGCAGAACATGCTGTGACAATACTCCAGTGTAATTTAAGTACCATGGTATAATAAAGGAGAGAGCATTTTTCTAAATTTCTGGAGAATACATTAAATCTAAACACTCATATAGAAATGGAAGAGAGCTTAAAAATATTTTAAAATGAGAAACAAAGAAGTGTAATGAGCTGGAGCACAAATAGCTGCACAAGCACTTTGTAAGACAAGACACCGTAAGCAAGTTCCTCTTTTAAACGATTTAGGATCAGAACAGCAAAATTTTGTTCTACAGTTTGTTTTTTGAGATTAAGATGTACAAGAAAGGAAACGCAACAGAGCAGGCTAAGGATGCTAGGTAGGTTGTAGCTCTCAGAAATTACATTATTCTGTATAGCTTGATTTTATTTGTAATAATAGAGCACATGTTCATGCCAATACTTTTCCAGTTAGAACACAGTAGCTTTTTCTTAATAATTTGAATTTTCTGGAAGTACACCATGTAATGAAAATACTTTGTGGGACTAGTTTTATGTTCTTTGAGCTTTCTATAGCCTTTGAAGTGAAAACCACACTTATTGCATTTATCTGGGAATGCACCACAACTGTGTAAATGCTAAAGGCACTACAAGAACTTTCAGTAATCTTTCCACACTGCACTTGCAGCTGTCCCCACACACAACAATTGACAAAGTTTTCTAAGAGTCACTGCAATAGACTAATCTCTGTTGCTCTTTTTCTCAGTTCTCCCAAGGACCTGTAAGCCCTAAATAATTACAATTAACACTGAGATACTTAAACATTTTCAGTTACACAAAATACTGAGTTTCCTGGACAGCAGTGCCTGCTTTCTTTTCTATCATTACTGTTCCAGAACACGCCATCAACAGGAATCCAAATGCACTTTCTGACCTTACGTGAAGGACTGACTTGGAATGTACTTTAGAAGAGAGGAAAAATATTTGGTCACTGAAAAAAATTTCCAAATTGAGTATCTAACCTGACTGTTGGCAAAGAGGTGGATCTCTACAAAGCTCTGAACTCCAAGACAGAACAGACATTCCAACAGGTGCACCATAACCAAAAGCAGGGCACCTATGAAGTGTATGATGAATACAGCTGGGCTAAGATTGACACACAAAAAGGAAATGTCTCACATCAGAATTAAACGTCATTAAAAGAGACTGGCAACTAAATAGCAAGTGGCATCTCAATACAGCTTGAAACTCCCTGATATGACCAAAAAAAAAAAAAAAAAAAAAAAAAAAAAAAAAAAAAAAAAAAAAAAAAAAAAAAAAAAAAAAAAAAAAAAAAAAAAATCGGAACAGTAATAACAAAAAAAAAAAAAAAAAAAAAAAATCGGAACAGTAGTCGTGTCTATGGGAGACTCATAACCAACTGGGTTCATCCAAATGAAACAGGAACATGCTGGCTGTAACCTCTGAGAAAGGAAATTAGAAACAAACAGGAATAGGAAGTACAAGGATATTATTTATCATGGTTATTATTTAATATTTCTATCATGCTCACTGCTGATAAAGAATCTTGTTCTCACTAGCCAATGATTTCTTTACATATTTCTAATCTGGGAGTCTCGGGAAAGCCCCCAATTACACCAATGCGTACACTAATCATAAACTGACTTATTATTACCTAAAGACTGCCAGAGGCTCATACTTTTAGATTGAAAAATCAACATGACCATGCTTCTAGGGCATGAAAGACAAGATACTGTCACAAAGTAAAAAAGTCACAGATCTTTGGACTGGGTGGGCAGGGATGGGAGAAAAGCTTCACCCAAACTAATACAATGATATCTTCCTATAACTGTAAGCTGCTCTGTGTTTTTAAAGCCATTCATACCTTTCTGAAGCAGATGTAAGGCAATTCACAAGACTGTTTATTTTCACAGCTGATAACTCAGAATTCAGCAATTACATTGATTCTGGAGATTCTTTATCAGTTCTGCTGCATGGGAAGAGGCAGTCTTTGGAGCCAGAAATGGGAGAGTAGAGTATCGAAGAGGTTAGTCTTCAGACTTGACTTGTGTTAGACAGAGACCAATCCCAAAGATAAGCCCTGGAAAGTATCAGGAACATCCCTGAAAAACGAATGCCCAGAGAATTCCAAGAAGCTGAGGCCACGGACCATAGGCCACAGTTACATTTTTGAGAAGAGGTTGTCTTAACTTTTAGTCCAACAGTAACAAGTCCAAAAAAATAAGATACACATACACTGTGAACAGAAAGGGACTGGCCAGCCACTGACAGTCAAATCAAAGCAAGTGGTCCCTGCTTGTCTTTCACCAACTACTCCTTTGATATCTTTCACTTTGATTTACGTTTTAGCTAATTTCTGTGGAAATGACCCTATGCAGACCCAAAAGCAGCTTCTTCAAAATGAAGATTGGAACTGTGATTGTATATTCTCTAAACTGATGAAATTCTTCATGTAAATTGACATTACTTACTCAATTACATTCTCTTCAGAACTAATAAGCGGTTCTATCCTGTTTTCTGTTGTTTGCTTGGGTCTCTTAAGGGTGTTCCAATTGCTACACAAACTAAACACAAAGGACTCCATGCACCACTTTAATAGGCCTATTAGCTTATTCAGCAGATATGAAAGTAGAGAGGTGACAGTCCTTTTAGCAACACAGCACACTTTAAATAAATTAAAAGCCAAAGCTATGGGTAGGTTAGCAAGCCACTCTGCAAATGACAAATTCATTGTTCAAATGGGTTCTGAAGACTCTGTTATCATGGTATCACCTTTCTTTCCCTCCGTACTGTACAAGATGATCCACAAAACTGTCCTCTTCCRGCCTCGCAGCTTGTTACATTAAAGTCCCTCTTAATATGTACGCCAAGTGTAAGGCAGCCCACGCAGGACTGTGTCATGTTTATGGAAAGAAGACTAGCACCTAGATTCTTACATAAACCTTGATATTCTAACCACATGCTATTTTGAGGTGAACGTCTATGCTGTTTTAATGACATGTACCAGGATAAAAAGCAATGTCAGCATGAGACAACACTGTTATTTCAGCAAACTTGAGAAGGGAAGGGTAAAGCAGCCATGACAAGAAACTTCTGAGCAGCAACAGCACGACAATTTAGATATCCACTTTCAAACCCAAGGACAAACATTCTTTCCTTCCTGCCTTATTGCTTTTACCTTCACGAGTTTTGCACTGGATGTTAACAGTCTTCCTCTCTCCAAGCAAGCAGTTTTCCCTTGTGATTTGGTGAGGTCACGACAGACAACAGGTGTCTCAAGATTTTTAATCAGCACAGTATACAATATCCTACACAAAAGGATCCTCCCTATACTTTTGGTCTGTTGTTTCTACAACTGATGCACTACAGGAACTGAAGTTGCATCTGCCTGGAAGCTAATGAAGGTTTACAGAAGCAATAAAAGAGTTAACAAGCAAAGCACTGCACTATTCCAGATTTGCGTTCTAGCCTGCCTTTGCGAACAAGGTCTATGCTAGCAAGTGTTTATAGTGCTGGTCCCTCACTAAGTTCAGTAGATGCCATCAAAGGACAAATACTAATGTACTTGAAATGTTTTAAGATCAATATTACTTCTCACCTTCCAAAAAGAAGCAAAGAAAAATGCTTGACGTATTTGATATGTCATTTGCCAAAGAATATGCTCCTCTGTAATTTGTAGTAGTAGTAAACACAAAAGCGAATATTAATCTAATCTTCTCTATTGTCTAATAGTCTTTCACTAACAGTAATTCAATAGATACGATCCTGTAAGTTGCTGCTGCAAAATAACTCCCAGAATTGGGAATTCCCTGCTCTTAGGGGCTTATGACTTTAGGACAGGCTAAGACCACAACAACAATATAGAAAAGGCGGCACTTCCTGAAGCAATCCAGTTTTCTCGGATGAAACTTTAGACTGACAGCAGCTCTGAGTGCAGCTAAGTACAAAAGTCTTTAATAAGCAATGAGGTTTCAAGGACTTTCATTAACTTTTAAGCACTAAGAGAGGATCATTTTTTAATTTAGGGCCTAGGCTGTGGCATCCTATGATTTCCTTTTGAAAAGCCTCACCATGCACCATGTTGCATTTACCCTATGCCATAACTTTAAGCACCTTGTACAGTTTTGCTGTTTTTTCCTCCATTTTCATACATATCAACCTTAAGAGGAAGATATATGATAGCTTATCTAGTCTAGCTGACTGTTGAAAAAAAAAAATGAAAAAAGTGTCAAAATGTTGTCTCTATAGCTATGTATTTTTAATTGTACCTCTGTTTCCCCTTTTTAGTGTTTAGCACAAGACTAGTCAAAGAAATCACTAAGAACTAGAGGCAGTGGATTTTTTCAGGTACACTCATTAAATCCGACCAGGTCTCAAAGCAATTTCTGACTCGGTTCCTTCTTTTACCTTTGGTTAATATTTTTGGGACTGACATTTCACATGCTTGGTCTCCACTTAAGGTTTCAGTTGTTTGCTTCTTGCCCCCCCTCCAAATTCAAGGAAGTACCTGTCAATGGGGTAAATAACATGACAGAAAACCAGTTCTCCCCATTGATCATTCTACTAAAAAAAAAAAAAAAAAAAAGTTCTGACCAGAGGTTTTCAGAATAAATTATATTACTACGATGTAGTGTGAATAAATACAGAGACTGCACAAATAATCCTGTGACAGAAATGTATGTCTAGACAAGTGAAGCAAGAAGAGATTAAACTCAAGCATTACTAAGCTTAACAGATTTTAAGTACAACTTGTCGTTAAAAGGGCAATGACTTAAGTAGGTGTCCTGGTTTCGGCTGGGACAGAGTTAATTTTCTTCCTAGTAGCTGCTATAGTGCTATGGTTTGGATTTAGTATGAGAATAATGTTGATAACACACTGATGTTTTTAGTTGTTGCTAAGTAGTCTACTAGTCAAGGACTTTTCAGCTTCCCAAGCTCTGCCAGGTGCACAAGAAGCTGGGAGGGAGCATAGCCGGGACAGCTGACCCAAACTGGCCAACGGGGTATTCCATACCATATGATGTCATGCTCAGCATATAAAGCTGGGGGAAGAAGGCGGCAGGGGGGACGTTCAGAGTGATGGTGTTTGTCTTCCCAAGTCACCRTTATGCATGATGGAGCCCTGCTTTCCTGAGGATGGCTGAGCACCTGCCTGCCGATGGGAAGTAGTGAATGAATTCCTTGTTTTGCTTCGCTTGCATGCGCGACTTTTGCTTTACCTATTAAACTGTCTTTATCTCAAGCCACAAGTTTTCTCACTTTTACCCTTCCGATTCTCTCCCCCATCCTACTGTGAGGGGAGTGAGCAAGTGGCTGTGTGGTGCTTAGTTGCTGGCTGGGGTTAAACCACAACAGTAAGAAACTGCCAAATGCTAGGAATATGAGAAGCTGTAGCTTATTGTATCCCAACTATCCCAGCTTATTCCTCCCAACTTTGTAGCAGCCGAATTTCTCTATTTGGTAAATATAATTAACAGCATTTTCAGATGAGAGTAGTTGCGGGGCAAGAACGGTTCATTTAAAACAGGTTTCCTTGTCGTGGGAAAAGATAGTGGGACTTTAAGTTTACAAGCAGCATAAACACGCTGGGTAAAAAGTACTCAAACCTGGTTTTAAATAAATTGTGCCTGTTCAAAATTAAATCATTTTCCAGCCCTATTAAAGTCATATAGCTTAGTGCTGCAAGATAAACAATATCAGGTTGATTCTACACTTTGAAGACTTTTTCTAGTTTCAGAGAGTTTCTGTTAGAGCATTCCTCTTACTTATTATCATTGAACTAATCTTGTCATTTGACACTACTTGAGGTTCTGCCTGTATTATCACAGCTGAGCCTGGGCTCAGATAGTTCCAGTCTGCAAAGCACTGAACACCTAGAGAATTTGCTAGTATTTAGTTTTCTTTTTTGTTCACTCTGTGATAGGGCTATGATTAATGAATAGGTATTTTCACTCCCTCACCCAGAAAATACTTATAAAAATGATTAAATAAAACCCCCTAACGTTGTGTATGTAGCAGGCTCCCAGAAACAGATCTATTCTTTTTTTAATCAGTATAGACGCTCTCTTTAACCTTTTAAGCAAATGAAGAGGCAGTGTTTTAGGCCTTCAGCTAAAATCCCATTTTCTGTATGTGCACGGCTTCTGAGTTGCTGGTACTTGCACAGAGAGGAATTTAAAGTACAGTGCAAACGAGCTGGGGCCGAGGAGCCCGGTACGTTTTACTCTGTCGCTACATTTTACTTGACTGTTATCATCTACCTCACAGGGCATCTTAAACGTCTTGTCGGATAATTTTCCTGCTGAAACAGTTTAACGGCGATTTAACGTTTGGGGTTCCCCCCTTCTGTAACAGATAACTTGTTTAGCACGGTCGGGAGAAAGTGAGCGATGCCTGGAGCGAGCAGTGGAAGCCGCAGCCCGAGATGGGACAGGCCCGGGGGATGTGCCGGAGCCCAGGCGGGCGCCAGTGTCCAGGCAGAAGCGCGCTGCCCGACCCGGCCCCGCCGCGCCCCTCACACCACCCACGGGCGCCGGAGGGGCGGGAAGGGGGTCCCGGCCGCTGGGCCACTCCGCACCCCCCACCTACCTGTGAGGCGGATGAAGCCGCCGACGCTCTCGGGCAGCGGCAGGCGCTTGAGGTACGCGGGCAGCTGGACCTTGACGATGCGGGCCAGGCTCTCCAGCACCATGGCGGCGGCCGTTAGGGAGGGAGCGGAGCGCCCCGCAGCCACCAATTGCCCCCGCCACGGACACCCGCGCGCTTCCTCGGGCTGCTCCCGCCGCGCATGCGCCGCGGGGCGGTGCGACGCCGGTGCCGGCCCCGCGTGCGCATGCGCTCAGAGATACAGCCGGTTCCCCTCCGCTCGGGCCGCGCTTCCTGCGGGCGCCGCGGGGGGGCGCTGCCGCGCGGGGGCCCGGAGCGCTGCC